>CM033471.1:211788079-211960579 GCA_019447015.1 Hymenochirus boettgeri | reverse complement strand
TGTATTTTTCCCTTCATTTTTAAATAGCTTAGAATATTGATTATAATCAGGTATAAAGAGCCATTAAAATCATGCACTGTTCACTGAATACAGAAAGCTTTTAAACTACAATGCAAGACATGTCTCCTCTCTTCCCGTTTGAACCTAAAATGAAATGATATTATTTCACAATGTCGCCCCCCCCCCCCCCCCCCCCCCCGGCTCTAAATGGACTTTTATGAGCACTGCCTGTGCATTTTACAGGCAAAGAGCACACACTGTCCATGATAGCCTTAGCAATAGTAGGTGGCAACAATTGGTTAGGCTTGCATTTAGATGGTTAGAGATTAAAAATTCCTAGTGGTAGTTAGACGGCCTATTGGAATTCACACTAAATTTCAGTAGAGAGTAACTACTAGCAGGAGATGTATATTGGATCTCTTTGCCAATACTGCTCAACCCAAACTACCCATGTAATAGACTGTTAGTGTGGGTTTGCACTAGTTCTGGGGTCTGCCAGCATTTCCAAAATGTATGGAACAGTGTGCAATACAACTTCCGCTTTACGTGAACTAAATTAAAGTGCCAGTGGATGGTAAGGCTTACCTTACCATACAGCACATGTGATGCAGTAGCAATCCCAAGGTAATTACTTACACACAGCAGCAGCTAACATTTCAATGGAGCCTGAATTATAGTGAACTTATAACACCCTGGTAAGCTAAAGGTTTTACAACCGTACAATCGTAAGGGTCTGACCCCGCACACACCGATATGTAGGTCACGTTTACGCAAAAACGTTCATTCGTTCAAAGAATCGCATACCAAACATCCATTTCGGTGCCTGCAGTGCCTGACCAACGGGGCCGATTATAAAATGTCGTTCCTACACAATGGTGCTACGCGGGTAGGACCCACGACGACGTGTGTACGGACCTAACTGTCCTATACCACTGTCCAGTCCTCTCCTAAACCCACAGGCTAAAACAGGTTAAAACAACAGTTGTGAGGACAGACCTGGTTGGTACTCATATCAACACATTAATACAATGTTCCCCAGACCATTTCCCGGTCCCTGAGCCTTTATGGTAAGTTGCCATTGCTATTTACACCTAAAGTGTATCTCCACCTGAACAAAACCTTTTCATATATTTGTAGGGCACCCTATCCCACCCCCAACTGCCAGAAATGTTACTTACAGACTTCTTCCCACTGGCGCTCCCTTTTCCCACAGAGGGCTGGACCGTGTACCGCGTGGTAGCCGCGTCTGTGATTGACTGAGTAGTAAGATGGCTGAAACTCACTTGTTTCATTCAATTTTTGATTCCCAGATCTCAAGAAAATCCCAGAGATCAAAAAGTCGAAAACGGAAAATGAAATTTTTTCGATAATTTTCGATTGTCGGAACCTTTTCAATAATTTCGAAAATAGCGCTGAACTTTCGAAAATTTTTCGAAAATATGATCGGAACCATTTCAAGTTTTCATCATATTTTCAAACATTTGAGGCTATTCATCAAAAATGCGATCCGAGTCCTGGAAATCCGGACTGATCATTCGGTATTTTGAACCGAGAGATTTTGTGTCGTATCCCAATCTCTAGCTGAGATGCGCCGACCCTAGACCGCTGCTGCTTGCAATGCGAGCGCCGGGGAACCGAGGACTGTAGTACATTTCTGAGCTTTTTTAAGCAAACCGACTTGTGATTGGGGGGGGCTAGGGTGCCCTACACTACAGGAAAAGCTTTAATTGGTAGGCACCAGACCGCAAGTCTGGGCCAGTATTGGGTTACATTTTAGTTTTGTGGGTGGACCTACCCTTTAATTTTAAGGCAGAAATTTAAAAAAAAATTTCAAATTCCTTGACTTCATGGGTCCACCTTACGTATTTTAAATTATTTTTGAAATCCGCAAATCTGCAAAGCGGATTTCAGAAGTTGAAACCATCTCTAATTGTGGAAGATTGGTAGTGGTGTGTACCCAATCAAAAAATGGCCTGGCTGTGATGTCAGTTCTTACATCCAATGAAAAGAGCTGTACATGCACCTTCAACATCAACTGAATATTAGAGCCCTGCAGACCATTAGTGTCATGCAGGACATTATTTATCAAAAAAGCGCCTGGTTTCGCAATTTCCCCAATTGTTCCATTGGCCTGGAGTTGGCCGGAAAGACCAAATTTTCCCTAGGCCTGATAGTCTCCCTAAAGGGGAGATCTTGCAAACCTGTCCTCCATCTTTTAAATGTTCTGGCATGTGTGTATCCAGCATTATGCCTTTACTGAAACAGTAAACCCAAACACTTTTGGGGGAGATTTACCCACAGCCCTAAGGCTCCAGGCAAATCTCCCTTACACGATTTAATAAACCGCACCCGCAGTTTACTGGGTGTTCCTAGGATTTTGACACCTTAACAACTTTTAAAGGTCGCCTATCGGCAGATGGGGGGACGTAAGGTCCGTGGCTTCATCACGGAACATGGGCGTGGCTTGTGAGATAGGTGTGGTGGCTGACTTAACACTGATTGTGGACTGGTGCTGAAATGCAGTATTGCAGGAAGAGGTTCCACCCTTTAAGTGTTCTACCACCCCTTAAGTGTTCCGCAGGGGCGCGCCCCTGAGAAAAAGTTTTCAGTTTGCTTCATGGTAGGGGCACCCCTCGCAGCAGGATTTTAATGCCGGCTATCAGCCAGGGTAAAATCATGCCTTAAAATTAGCGTAGCACAATATTAAATCACAAGAGCCGGATGCGTGGTGTCTTTGAGGTAACCCGCACATCCGTTGCTAATAATGGAGTTAAAGTCGTGCTAACCAATAGCGAACTGGTTAGCGCGACTCCATATTATTGCCCAGGGCTCTGGGTAACTGAGCCACTTTTGCCTACAAGACCCATATTCTGACAGATAACAGCTATTTGTTCTGGTGTTATTATTAATAATAAAATTAAGAGCAGTTTATTGTCAAAATTGTTGGATACATTTTCCACGAATAAGCTCTTCTTTTAGTGTAGTGTTAATCTGACCTCATACACTTGCTGTTCACAATACAGTTAAGTCATTGAGTTCCTTTGCCAGTGGGCATTAATTTATATTCTTCAGACAAACAAGGTTCCCCCCAGCAGACTTTCCAGAGACCCCTTTACCACCACCTTAAAATGAGTAATGCAGGGCTTTAAGCCTGGGTGTGCACTTTATTCTGTGGGGAAATACTGCAAAGATACAATTTCTTTATATCACTAAAGAAAATGGTTTTTTGTTTGTTTTTTTTATTTCAACCAGTAAAATAAACTAATGATTTACCCAGGAACCACAACTAGAATCCAGGACTTTGGTCACACTAAAGTGTTTTCTGTCAGCTGTATGCAGTTTTTGGATTGCATACGTTTTAAAAAATCCAAAGAAATGTATTGCTACCATTAGGCATATTGGCTCCTTAAGGCTAGGTATACGTGAGTTGATTTAACAACGATACAGGCCTAAACTTTAATATGAAACTTTACTGAAGATGAGAACATCTTCTATCAATCTGTCAATTCTTTACATTTAGTTATCCTTTAAAAACTTAACTTCAAAGGACACACCTTCTTGGTACAGGGAAAATGACATCATTGAATCTCAAAAGATGGAAAAACTCAGTCTTTTTTTTATTTGCTCAGGCAAACACAAAGTAATGTTATTCAGATGATGGAGATACTTTGTAGTGTTAGTGGGGCTTGAATTGCTGTATTGATTAAAACATTTAATTGTTCTTCTGGACAATCACATGATAATGAGGACTTAGACCCAATTTTCTTTAAATAACACACAGACACATTCAGCTGTTCGCCAACATTCTCCCAGCACAAGTAAAACTTCTAGGTCTATCTTGTGTATTGTTACATGACAAATAAGGACACATCTAAAGATAATCTATATCCCAGTAGCTGGTAGATCTCCTTTCACTGTGATCTTCCACTAATTAGAGCAACACTATAGCAAGGAGCACAAAGACACCGTGCTCTATGTGATATTCCTCCTGATAGAGAAAGGGATCTGGTAGGGTCATGGATGTAATATGGTGAAGGTTTCAATGGTTTACCCACTTCTATAATATTCCACGTGGGGGGGTTGGGGGGGTCTAGGGATATAAAGGAGTGTGATCAACCCTCAATTCATGTTTAAATAGAAATGGTTTTTCAGCATTTTAATACACACACACACATATTAAATCAATATAGGTTAATTCATGATTATATAGGAAATATCTGCAACCAATATAGGTTAACTACATGTATATCAATGTCCGATACACTATATAAACAATCAGATTGTTATACATTGTGATATTACAAGATCACCACACTCCTGCTATGTTTATTGATCGAAGCAGTGTTTACAAAATTACTGTATACTTCTTATTACTAATCAGAGCCCCAATGCTTTCATCTCAACCTCTTTCTTGACATCATTCAACCTTCATAACCTATGGGACTAAAAAAAATACTCCTGCTTACACCTATAGGCTATAATGAGAATAGGATGTGGGGAAAAAAATTCCCATAGTAGAAAAAGACTCCAGTGTCTAAATAGCATTCTGGGAAAACTGGAACACAGAACAACAAATGTATTCAATCATCAGTAAATTGTGTTTATACACATTAACCACTATAACAATAGCCAACATTTGATGAAATTATTGTTTTTTGGGTGGAAATTTTCCATTACCAAATTCTCAGTTTGAAATTTTGAAAAATTCCTCCAATCTGCTGGTTTTCTAAATCAGCAGTTTTGATCCATACCAAGTTTGTTTAGTTACTGGATTCATCACAGTTAAGCCATTTAGACGTTCGTACCTGAGATGTTCCTACAATGTCCCCTGCCCAGAATACACTTTATAATTAAGCAAACATTTGTAAACTGAATAGGGAAATACTATATTGGAACATCACAGGTGAGTTTAGAGTGTATGGAAACCTTATCTCTCTATCTATCTATCTATCTATCTATCTATCTATCTATCTATCTATCTATCTATCTATCTATTCTATCCATCTATCGCTAATACTGACCATACATATCACTATGTTTAAGGCATCTATCTCTCTACTATGTATCTCTATAATGTATGTATGTATGTATCTATCTTCTAGCTATCAACTATTAGAGGTGGCCGAAACTGAGGGGATTTCGTCTGTTTTCAGGTTTTTCGGAGCTCGGGAAAATCCCAAAGATCTGAAATGGACCTTAATTATTGGAATTCTGAGCACATTTTCGCTTCTATCGCTATTTTTTCGAAAATTCCTCGAACTTCCTTAAACGTTTGAGATCTACTCGAAAATACGTCAGAACTATTTACCGGTTTCTGACGGAACGTTTCGGATTTCGGGAACCCAGGATTATGCTGTTCGGATCTGGGTCCGAGTCGGTCCCGGATTCTCCCATTTCTATCTACTATTATCTCATTTATCGATCTATCTATCTAGCTATCTATCTATCTATCCTATCTATCTTCTTCTATCCTATCTATTCTATCGTATCTATCCTATTATGATCGTCTAGCGATCTAGTCTATCTTCTATTATTTAATCGTCTATCTACGTCTATCTATCTATCTTCTATCTATCTTATCTATCTATCTATCTATCTATTCTATCCTATCTATCATCATCTATCTATAACTATCGATCGTCATCTATCTAGTCTATCTAGTTATCTTCTATCTATCTAGCTATCTATCATCTATCTATCCTCATCTATCTATCTATCTATCTATCATTATCTATCTAGTCTCACTACACACTACACACTATCCTATCTATCGTCATTCTACACTCTATCTATATCTATCTATCTATCATCATATATCTATTTCTCTTCTATCTACTATCTATCTATTCAATCTATCATGCATCTATCTATGCTATCTATCTATCTATCGTCTATCTATCTATCTATCTATCATCTATCTATCTATATCTTCTATCTATCTATCTATCTCATCATATATCTTCTATCTATCTATCTATCTATCTTCTATCTATCATTTCTTCTATCTACTATTTCTATATATCTATTATCTCTATCTATCTATCTATCTATTATCATCACTATCTATCACTATCTATCATTATCTATCTATCTACTATCTATCGTCTCTATCTATCTATCTATCATCTAACTATCTTCTATCTATCTATCTATCTATCTATCTATCTATTAGTCTTCTATCTTCTATCGATCTATCTTCTTCTAATCTACTATCTATCTATCATCTATCTATCTATCTATCTATCTTCTATCTATCTATATCTATCTTCTATCTATCTAGCTATCTATCTATCATCTATCGACTATCTATCTATCTATCTATCTACAAGAAATAATATGACTTTTAATAACCACAACAAGATATAAAACTTTCCCGGCATGTCTGTACCCACAAAAAAGAAACTAATGTTAAGTACTTTCTAATGGATAATATTTTTCAAGTAACCCAACAACCCTAATTCCTTGTGAAATACCATAGTGGCTGTTATCTGTGAGACTGTGAATAGAACCTAGGGATGCCTCAGTCTCTTGCAAGGTGGGGGTGTGAAATGCACAGCTTAATTAAGAATTTGCTGGTAGAAATGAAAAAGCTTAGGTCTAACAAACAGATTGCTTGGAATGGGATGACGGGTCTATTCAATAAAACAAAGCTACCCTGTTTTGGGGTTTATCTGAGAAGGTATGTAGGTCAGTACCCCACCTGCGACCAGTGTAACCATTGCTAGAGGGGGCTGTCTGCATCCAACCCCCCACCTCCAGGGATTCACAACATAACATTCAACATTGCATTGCAATAGTTTTTTTAAATATTTTTATTTATTTGTCTTGTAAATATCTAGATATGTATTCCTTATCCACTTGTGTAGAGATCACATCCTCACAAAATTGTCTTTAAAGAAGCTTATGTATGCCGAATGGATTGTAACTTAATGTATATGAATATGTCTACAGGACCAGAGCCTTGACCTGAATACCCACCCCCTTGATATTTACCCTGTTAAATGTATCTCTCTCTTTATCTCTCCATCTCCATCCTATTCTTCTTATCTTCACCTATCATTTTCTTCTCAGGTTTCATATTTATTTTTAAATGACATTTTAAGACGTTTTTTATCATCACTAGGTTTAACCATTAACATTTTTAAGGGTGAACTATAACTTAATACTATAAAACCCACATTAATCTTTATAATATAGCTTATAATGCTGCCATCTCTTCTTTCAATTCATTCTGTTCTGCCGTTTGTTCAGTGTGGAACCTTGTTTTTGACAGGAAGTTCTGAATTGAAAACTGTCTGATTCTGTGGCTCCGGACATCTCTAGTATTGATCCAAAATCTGTCCAAAACCATCTATTGCCATGTCAGTATAACGGTGAGTATAGTAGCCGAGCCTTGTTGAACATGGAACAATGGATGATTAGGCTGAAACAACACATGTGTAACTTGACCCATAGGAAAACTTTGACTTGTTTTTCTAACCTAACTTCCAGAGGCCATAGCTCTGGACATGTCGTTCTGTGATTCCACACAAAGAATAATACTTTATAAACTCCTTTTTCCTGGGAAGTGGTTTAAACCAAAATAATTGAATAATATTCAACGAGAAAAATCGTATTAAATGTAACAATGAGAATATGCCTAAGCAGTAAAAGCCTTTTAGATAGTCGGCATTAAAATAAATCCGTTTTCTGTTCATTATGAAGTTACAGTCAATTAATATACACATTAATCCACATTAGACTTAAATTCATCTGTAAACCACACTGAATAGATTATTCCAGCCTCATGCAATAGTAAAGGTGACTGGAGGGATCTTAGGGAAATCATTCCACAGGATTTACAGCTGTACAGGTTATGTGTAATTTAAAAACCATTCAGTATAAGTGTGCTGGAGAGTGTCTCAGGCACCGCAAGGCAGCTTAATCCAAGTGCATTCGTGGGATGCGCAATGGTTCTCCTCCAGCCCCCTCCCTGCACGGGTTGATTGGGAGCAGTGCCTGGTACGATCTCTGCTTTGCCCTCGTATGGATGCTGTTTCACACCTGTGCTCTTGATTTTAAAGAGTCTATTACTATGTGATCTTTGTTATTTTTTTGTTTATTAAAAGCTTTGGCTTATGGGCAAATCCCCATACTGCCGACACCCAGACAAACTTGACTTTTTATACGAGAAATAAATGTTGGGAGACTAAAGGGGTTTACACGACTCACAATGTAGAAGACCAAAAAAATGAATACATAAATAATCAGGTCTGAAATATATTCTCATTCATGAGCAGCAAGGAGCCTTAGCGAAGGTTGTTTGAAGGTTACACTATTTTAGCATAAGGTGTGAGGAAAGCAATGAAATTGCACAGGCAGTAAGGGACAATGGTAGATACAATGTGCTCCATTTACCCAGAGCTACGGACAAAAATATGGAGTTTATAAACTTTAACTCCATATTAGCGCCGGCGCTCATCATTTAATATCGTGTTTGCACTACTTTTAATCGCTTGATTTTAATACCGACATTAGGGATTTACCTACATGCGCGAATGTGATATTGAATCGTGGAAGGGGAGATTTGCCCAGGGCGATAGAGGCCCCCAATGAGTGACATGCAGGATAACGTGTCTGGTGTAGCTTGGTTCATGTAAATATAACTATTAGTTTGTATTCCTTGTAGAGACTAAACTATATCTTGTTATGCAATTGTAGGCAATCTGTACAGTAGTACAGTAGCCTCATTTAACCCAGTCCCTTTGCAAATGGAGTTAGTCGCGCTAACCGGTTCGCTACTGGTTAGTGCGACTTTAACTCCATATTTGCGTCAGATGCGCTGGTTACGCACAAATCACCTGCGCACCCCCGCCGCCCCGATTCAATATCGGTTTTTGTGTTAGTTTTAGTGCAGAATTTTTAAGGCCACAAATAGCTGGCGTTAAAATCCCGCAGTGGGTAAATCCTTGCCGAGATTACCCACTTTTGCAAACGTTGTTGAATTGCAAAAGGAGCATTTACCCAGAGCGATAGCGCTCTGGGTAAATGAGCCCCTATGGGCCTATACTGTAGTGAGACATATCAGCCCAGCACAGTCTAATCCAGCACTTTCCAATTAATGTTGCTTATAATCCTATTTAGGATCCTGCTTCAACTCTGTTCCACAATCCAGCAAGTAATGCTAAGGCAAAAATCTATTGATTATAAGGATACACAAACTGCTTGACAATCAGTGACACCAATCGGTAGTTACCTTAATAGGTTGGGTCATTAGCAGGTATCCGACCCCTCCTGGTAGTTTTGGAGTCTACTGCCTTCTGGGTCGTCCTCCCAAACACCCGGAGGACCCATGCCCAACTAGGCATGGGAAAAAACCAGGAACCCCGCCTGGCAAGATAGGGTTAACATCTGTAATATGGCCAAAATAACTTGTTCACCTACGGCATTTTTATTGCATTTTGCAGCATTTGCACATTGAAAATACAAGCAGTACATGGATTTTTTAAGGAATGGCTAATACAGTTCACACACAACTGCAGTTTGTTGGTTGCTTTCTTTTTATCGTCTGCTTGCAGCAATTTACTACGCGATATCGCACTCAATGAAAGTCTATGGAAAATAATGCACATTGATACAAATCAGTGGCGTAGCTACAGACTTATGGGCCCAAATGCAAAATTGGGCATGCCCCCCCCCCAACACTGCCACAAACACAAATCGGCACGGCAACCCAAATAATAATTTCCAGAAAAACATCCAAATTCATCATTAACATTTTTTTTAAAGGCACTCGTTTTAAGCAGACAAACATACTTTACCCCACACACCTAGCAAAACTATTCAATCAGATTCAAAACTATTTCTAAACTTAGATCCTCAATCCTTCTAAATAACTAACCAACTAATGCTAGTAAAATGCTTGGCACAGAGAGTGGTAAAATGCTTTGTACATACCCACTGGTAAAAAACTTGGCACAAAGACTGGTTAAATGCTTGGCATGCAGACACGATAACTGGTTGGAAACTGGCCACTGCACACGCCAGGCACTGGTTAAATGCTTGGTACACGAACAACGGTTAGCTAATATTGTTTTGGTACGGGAAAGGCCCTTTGGGAAAAGGCCTCATAACTGTTTCAACAAGGCAAAGTCCTCGTCATGAGGATGGTCATCAGTACAGACCACAACCGGACCCCCACCCACCCCCCCCCCTCGCAAGATTGGCCAGGACTGTAATACACACCAAATTATTCTGTAGTAAGATAAGCCCCACACATCAATATAAGTAAACTAAAATCGGCACCAACAACAGCTAGTACATAAAGAGAGTTTTTAAAAAAATAATTATAGCATTAACTGCCATCAAGTGTGCATAAACGAGTCGGAAATGTTTAGCCATTTAATGCACTAATGGAGTTGGGAAAGTTGTGTCTGCTCCAAAACATGCTACTGGTGTCTCACCCTCTTTCCCGATAGTAAACAACATGAGGTAGCTCTCATTTCCTTCCTGATCACCTTGTCTACGTGAGCATAAGAGAAAGAAAGATGCTGGAGACCTGAAAAGATCCTTTTTAGGAACAGGGTTGTCCCAGTTTGTGAGCTGAAGGACCCCTTATCAAAAGGCTCTTAGTAGAGCCACAGGACTCTACTAGAGCCAATGGTTGTCTTGGTTTCAAACTGCAGGACCCCCAACAAGGCACTTAAATTGCCAGGGAGGGGGGGTCCTGGTTTCGAGTTTGTGGAACCCCCCTAAGCCCCAAAAGGCTCTTGACGTGTCACACAGGGTACTTGTTCAGTGCCACAAAGGCTTTATAAGTCCTGGCGAGGTGGGGGGGAGGCAGTTTGAGCTGTGGATTGCTCAAAAGACTTGTCATGGGGTGCGGTTCCATGGCGAAGGCCGAAGGGCGCCGGAAGGGCCGTATTGACCGAGACGGCCGCCGCGTGGTGATCCGGCGCAGATCGGGCATGATCCCTACCCGAATGCCATTTCGGCTGATAAATGCCCATACCCGGATGATTATCGTCAAGAGGGCGTTCGTACACATCAGGGGCGTGTGTGTCGGTACCTGCAATTCGCCGTGTGTACGAACCTTAAGCCTCCTTTTAAATAAGTCAAATGAACAAATGACTTAGGACACATAATTCGTTGTGCATTTCAAAGAAACTTTAATGTCTGCCAAATGCAGGTAAATCAATATGTGTATGCTAACCTGTTACAAGATACTGGACACATATCTATCAAACCCATTACTGTCCCCAATCATATTATTGTACATCAAAACTGACAAAACCTCATAAAGCTTTTATAATTTTAACCCTGAGCCAAGAGCTGATGAGCTTAAAGTTCTTTGGTTATTATTATTCTTTGTCTGTGTTTGGTAGCGACAATACGGTGACAAAAGCAAGTTAAAATTGCTTGGATGTTACTTAGGGAAGAGAAAAACAAAGAGACGCATCGTATGATATTGGTCCACGGAAGAAAAAAAAAGAATCTTCCCATTTCATGTATTTGTAGGAGTTGTGTGCATACTATGAGGTAAATAACAGGACTCAAACAATGGCATGTTGCTACTTAAGGAGAAAAGGAACTGTGGGCAAAAAAACAATAGGAATAGCTGCTCAGAAGAGAAAAGGGGAGCTTTCATCGAATGTAAATCTTGTTAAAACCAATACAATACCATATACAGCCACCAATTCATAGAAAAGGTGATGGGTGTTAAGAACACATAGAAAGGTAAAAAAAAAAAAAAAATCTGAAAATATTTCTACTTATGACTAGAAGAGAAATCCCTACCTGTTTCAAAAGAATAACACTTCAAAGTTTCAAAGACTGAGAAAAGGCAGAAATTCTATTGTTAAATCTGTGTGTTCATTCTACACTTGGCCTCTATTTAATGTACCTTGTTTTTTCCTGTATCTATTGAAGGGTAACTGTAAAATATTGTATCTTAGAGCCTTGATGTATTCAGCTTATCTGGATCATATGTTCTAGGCCTGTAAAGTTACACTTCCTCATCTGTGCTGTGTAAGAAGCCCACCCCCAAAAAAAAATCTTTTATGAAGCGTTGTACAGACCTGCAAACATTCCTTGCCCTTCCTCTACCTATGGACAAATTATGTGGAAGAAAAAAAATCAGGTTTGTGGTATGCTTTAAAAATTATTCACATTTGGGGGCGGGCTTATGGTACGTTGATGATGCTCTATCCCAGCAGTTGCCATGATGGGGATTGGTTTCCAGTTTGCTTTGAATTCGTTTAGATTCTAAACTGATGATTTTGTAGTTCACCGAACTTTCAGAACTTTAAATAATTTAATGGAATATCTAGTTCCCTTTTGACTTCTATTGGGTCCGATTTCAGCACAAA
Organism: Hymenochirus boettgeri; assembly: GCA_019447015.1. Lineage (NCBI taxonomy): Eukaryota > Metazoa > Chordata > Amphibia > Anura > Pipidae > Hymenochirus > Hymenochirus boettgeri. The sequence goes on along the minus strand of CM033471.1, from coordinate 211,948,232 downwards.
ACTCAATGATTACGAACATCAAACTTATCATCTATTACACTATTAAAGTTACTTTCACCATGCTGTTATAAATCAAACTTGTTCTCTTCCCGTTTCCCTAATAGTTTTTTAAACAAGCTATGGTAAACTAAAGATTGCCACCCTCTTTAAACTAAACACTTATAGTCTCCATGCTGCCGCTTTTTGGAAGGCTAGGTATTAACAGGCTAATATTTCGGCTAAAGCAACCATCCTGATCCAGTGTTTTGTTTTTTTACCATAATTGGATGAAAAAGATTGTTTAACTACCCTTAAAGGACAGTTCAGTGTAAATATTCAATATTGATAAATTGTTATTTGTGTAATGCCTTCTTGGTTATTCTACATATTCTCTCCTATTTTGAAAAATCAGTTGATTTCAGTTGAGGGCCATTGCAAAAACCCACTCTCCTTGAACTCTTCCCTATTGTGGTGGCATAGAACTATGGGGCAAAAATTCAGAAAAAAATAAAAGACAGATTCTGACAGACAATGAGATTGTGGTTTATGGATCAACACCTAACGAGTTCCTCCTTACCAGTTGCTAGCGCTGCTTAGGTATTTAGTTCTAAAAGTTTTGGAACGAAATGTGTCCTTTAGAGCAAACATGTACCAGGTGTCTTAATTGTGTGCCGTGCCTATCTCATTTCCAGTGGGAAGAATTCCACCCGCCTGCACCCGAGGCCAACCAGCTAGGCCAGAGATGCCAGACTTCCGTGGGCGCTGATACAGCGCTGATGCAACTAGTACAATCTTCGGTCGCTCCGTCTACCTGGGCCAGTCACGGTAGAGCTTGGTCGGAATGGTTACAATTGCAAAGGAAAGAGATATTACAACTACTTTCATGATAGATTAGGAACTCTCTCCTAGATTACCTAGAAACACCTGAGAGCGACAGGTTCCTCGGGTTGGTAGCTCTGGCGAGAATGGCAGGTTTGTCCTTCTTTTCAGGTTGTTGGGTTGGAAAGACATCTCCAAGGAATTTATTGTAAAATCTATCTAAAGGGCTGGAAAAAAGCGCAAGTGGCCAATAGCGCCAAGAGGCCGATAATTTGTCTGCTGTTAGGCTTCTGAAACATTGCAGGTTGTGTGCGACTCGGAGTATGAGCTAAACTATTGAAGCCAGTTTTACGCTGGCATTCTTTGGGGCCATGAGATGGGGGAGTTGGTCTCGGCCAGTTCAAAAAGGCCTGGGGGTTTATCGGGCTGATGATATATTCATCTCGCAAACATCGGTGAGGATCAGAATAAAGAGATCTAAAACAGACCCCTTGGGGAAGGGATTTGGTTTTCTATATCCCCCTAAAATCCATCCAAAGCAGTCGCTAATTGCGGACATTAGATCCCCTTCATGTTGTTCCTGGCCCATCAGAATAGTCTCCCTTTGTCTCGCTACCAATTTGAGGCGATATTACGCAAAGCTTTAGGGTACTTGGGCCTACAACCGAATGATTTCAGAAACATTCCTTTAGAATATGAGCTGCAAACAGGCCCTTTCCGAGGATAGGGTGCGCAGCTGGAAGGTGGAGATCTAACTGCGTAGCGAGGTACTCGCCCCGAACTGGTTATTAATTAATTGTTTTTTATTCCGGGTGTTCGCCAACCTGGCTAGTGGGGCACTCTTACCTATTCGGCTGCGCAACGAGCTGAAACATGACCCAGAGGAAGGCGCCTGGGATTCCGACGACTTCACTTTTTGAAAAGGGATTAGGGGTTTAGTTTGGAGCCAGGTTCTGCTAGAGGTCGAGAATATTAGCAGAGCAGATCCAGGGCCCATGGTTTTAGTGATCCACGCGGCTGGGAACGACCTCTATAGGAACCGTTTGTCAGACCTTCTATTTCTAATGAAGGCTGATCTGCAGCGCTTCGCCAATTTTTCAGAGAATTGATCATAGTTGGTGTCAGAGGTCATTCCCAGGGTGCATTGGCAAGGGACAAAAGATCAGGAGGCAGTGAAAAGGCCAGGAGGGTTCTGAACACCAGAATCTCCAGATTCGTGGGATCTCAAGGGGGTGCTGTAATCAGCATCGCCAGTTGGAGGGCGATAATAGGTCCCTGATGAGGCAAGATGGGGTCCATCTGAACGATATCGGGCTCGATATCTTCTTAAATGGTTTGCGATGGAATAGAACAGGCACTGTATTTGTTGGGTGTCGGACGGAGTTCGTGTAGGCATACGCAACTCCTGGTGGCGGGGGCATCCTTGCAGAGGTTATGTTGAGCCGTACATGCCCTCTGGGATCCAGAGGCTTGGCATTTAGCAATGGCTACGGCTAGTTGGGGTTTTTACATCTAATTAATATGCAAGGATGCAAATTTATAATTTCGCTAATAATTGTCAAATGATGTTACAATGTGTCAATAAAGCTGTGGCCATTTATTCACCCCAAAAGAGTGTGTGTCTGCCTGTTCATTTCCATACAAAATAAGTTTTTACTGGTTTAAAAGGGGTTAAGTCAGTTTTAGAGGCAACCGAGGTATCAGCAGCAGGTCTTGATGTGTTTCTTGGGTCATTTAGAACTGACCCGCTTAGGGGGTTTATGGAAAAAAAGATTAAAACTTTGCACATGCTATTAATCTGCTGCAAAACTCAATTTTAATATAACTGCAGTACACTGAAAAAACTCACATCTGATTGGTTGCTGCAAATTAAAGGAGAACTATATGCATACAAAGATTAAAAAAAAAAAAACATTTAAAGGGCATGTCCACCCTTCTAAAAAAAATGTTTATATAATATTCTCCCTGTCCCCCGCCCCAAACTGCTATAGTTTTAAGTTCTGAAAGTGCCCAAACATTACTAACTCCTTCCTCTGCCGCACTGCCAGGCCCTCTGCTTGCGAGAAATGCAAGCAAGGGGCGGGACCGGCAGTCGCGTCTGTGATTGGCTGAGCAGCAGCCAATCACGACGCGGCTGCCGGGAGTTCAGTGTGGCGGAGGAAAGAGGAAAGGTAAGTATGTTTGTGGCACTTTCAGAACTTAAAACTATAGCAGTTGGGCTGGGGGACAGGGAGAATATTATATAAAAGGATTTTATGCTAGGGGGAGGGATCCTAATCGGGAGGAGAGGAGGGGAAGGGAGGGGAGAAAGGGCTGCAGTGCGCATGCCAAACTTCTCCCCGGAGGGAGAACAGGAGTCAGAGCCCTATATGGACTCTGCAGTACCCTGGTGGCGTTTTTTTGGACTTTGGGGGGGGATAGCAGAAGAACCAAGATGGACTGGGATGTGAGGTAAGGATTAAACTACACTACACAAGGGGGGCCAGTAGTTGGGGGGGTTATAGTTTTTGGGGTGGACACGCCCTTTAAAAGGAAAAGTCATAAACAGGAAGGTATATCCCAACTCCCAGTATTATTTCAGCATAAATATTGCTTCTGCCAGGCTTCTTGTGCTTCAGCCCTATATTAATACAAGAATAAGCAGGACACTAACCTGGCAGAAGAATCTGTATGTGCATTTGCTCCTAATTAAATATTATTGGCATGTAAAATAATCAATCCTACTTCCCTGCCCCATGCCCTTTTATATTTTAATAAAGTTATGTTTTTACAGTGTATTTGTCCTTAAATAGCACGGGAAAATTTTGCATCACTTATTGCATCAGACACATTATTCTTTTAACATCAAACTATTTCTGTAAATCTTCTGACTGGCCACCAGGCCCCTATAATACGGTAAATCTGTCTGAGAATGACACCCTTATAGGGTCCCTCAAATAATACAGTCCTAAAATGTATCCGTTATTCGGATCCCATAGACTAGAGAATATAGGAGTGGAAAAGTATTGGAATGAACAGAACATTGCACAGACATTGTACTATAAAAAATATATCCAGTCGATAAGACAAGATAGTTTGTGTTCTTCCTATAGATATTCAATGAAACTCTCTTTCTTCTTGTACTGTAGGTAATGTATTCCATATAAACTGCCCTGACTATCCATTATTCCACATGGTCTGTGGTTGTGTGTGTGGTTTTATCTTAGCGGTTTCACTCTCACAAGCGCTTTGATCACCTCCCGGACACACCGTGTATTTGAACTGTAACACAACCTCCATGTGGAGGTGAACAGGTGAAATAAGAGTATACCTGCATTACAGAAAATGATCCCTAAGCATTTTAGCCTTTTGAGCCAATAGGCCACATTACATTAACGTGAACTGTCAATACTCCTTTGACCATATGATTATGAGAGATCTATTAAGTGCCCACCTACTTGCACTTTACTCACCTTGGTACGACTTTGTACCCCTAGCTACAGTTGATCATAGGTAAATATTTTCCATGCCAGGCCGCCCTTTCTCTTTGGTCCCTTTGTGTGCTCACCTTGATACACCTGTTTTCTTACAGAAAGATGGGCCTCCTGGAGCCTTGCAAACATTTTTGTCATCCAACAATATCTGCATGCAAACCCAATCCTGAATTCAATGTCCAACAAGACTTTCACAGTGGGGACGTGCACTATGGAGACCGGGCTCTGCCAAACCATCAGTGTATTTATGATATAAAGTGACCTTTGGATGTGTTTATTTTTGTTAAGGCACCTAGGATTTTCCAGATGGAATGGCTTTGCTTTGTTACAAGCCTTTCAGTTCTAGAAATCCCTGTTTGGCTTCCCTTTCCTGAGAAAATAGGTAACATAATGTTTAAGTTTTCCATTGGCATAACTAGGAATTATTGGGCCCTATAGCAAAACTATCATGGGGCCCCTCTCACTCTTACCAGCCATACCACTCGAATCATCACCAGATGAAAGACCGTAAGCCATCAGAATCCACTGACAATTGATGCACCCAACCATAAAATATTGGAAATCAAACGTGCAGCCCTCCAATGTTTTCAAACAGAACTACAAATGCGCAGAATTCCCTAGATCATAGATTTCAAGAGAGGAATGCTGGATATGCTAAAATGTGACGATATTATTTACAAAAATAACACGATACAGTCGAATAACGAAGATCTCAGATAAATACTGAAATACAATAGCTCTAAAAACAAAGCCGCTTATCATTATGAATAATAAAATAAAAAAAGAGCAGACTTACTGGGATTCAGCATACACTGATGCTATCGGAGTCTGTTTGCTAAATTGTGACGTTGGGTATATATATTTAGATACGTAATATCTATATATAGATGATATAGAAAAAATCATTGTTTAATTTTAATTATTAAAGGAAGCTGCCATACGCGGATAACAGAATCAATCCCCAGCCCCTGTGGTACTGCTTATTGATACTGAAAAATAAAATTATGTCTGAGAGATCTCCTACTGATGTAGATAACTGCCCAGGCTTTCCAGATCACCTGCTGATTGTAGGACCTTTAATAAATGCATTGCAGGGCTGCACTGTGCATTAAAACTGCATTACTGCTGAGTCAGCCTTGCTGCATGTATTTTAATAGGTGTCCTCTGATTTTTCATAATCTGGAAACCTACCAATGCCGCAATTCATTTGTGAATATCTACATAATAAAAGGAACATTTACAAATGCTGTTTATTTCCCCTTGAAAAGTGTATAAGGCAGAAAAAGTGTATCTTTGCTCCTGCATGGCGCTAGGTGATTTACTGTCTAGACACTGTAAACATTCATAGCAACTACACATGAAAGTTCCTTTCCTCCTCCTCTACGAACACATGGTAAATTCCATCAGCCATTTGCAGCCTGTTTTCCAATGAGACTCCTCCGCCGAGTTTTTGAAATGAAGCCTGTGATGTAGAACCTGCTGCGTTAAATTATGATCCAAAGTTTGGGTGGTAACAATCAATCAGTGTACCTGGGGTAGTGTGTAATGTGTATGCTCTTAGCAGCATGAGCAATGTGACCTGGAACCAGTCCCCCAGCAGGTTAAATAAATATGATACCATAGACAAGCAGGAGGATCACATGGCAGCTTCAATCAGCTGTTTATAAAATACAATCTTGCTTTAATCCACGCTGAGAAAGTTATTACACTTACAAACCGTTCCCTTTTATTTCTTTCCGAGAATCAAAATAAAAAAATAAATCTTTGAGTGTTGCCCTTTCAAGTGTTAGAAAGAGACGGCTTTCTGTGCTTTGATTCCGGTGCAATAGACAGTTTAAATGAAGTCACACACTGAAAAAGTACATCTGGAAAGAGACACCGAGATGTAGCAAAAACGGCAGGAAATCAGGCAGCATGTAGAACTTAGTGGCTTCAGATTGGGAAGGTCCATTTCCTCTTGTACAATCAGCATCCATCCAGATCAAATAGAAATGCTTGGTGTTTTCATTTGGATTAGCCGCTTTTATCTTAAAGGAACATACTGTTCTGTTACGTTTAAATAACAATAATTTTATAAAAATAAAAAAATGCCATTGTGGATCCGTAACTTGCCCAGCAATCAGGGCATTACCCTATTTCATTCTTATAATTTTGAGTCGTTGTATGCCATGTGTTAATTAGAACAATAAAACAATAGGAACGCTGTATTGCATTTTCATCTGATGTAACATTGGATTATTTTTCTAAGGCTGATGGAATAAGGACAGAGATGGGCCCAGCGTAATTGGATGTTGTTTTCGTGCCTGTTGCATTTTCTCTTTCACTGCTACAAATATTGTTTTTGTAGTGTGTCCAGCTGTGTCCATCTCCTGTTTGCCATTATAAGGATTCCCAAGGACAGTGCTGTAGAAGGCGAGCAGAAACAAAAAGGTACTTCCAGGTTAAGATCCATTAATGACAATAGAATATGCCAAACATTTCTGCTGTTGTCTCCAACTGGTGCCACTATCATCTAGGAACATGAACGTCAACATTACATTACATCAAGGCCGTATAGTCCTTTCAAGCTGCCTTTTTCTTTTTTGCCTTCAGTCTGGCATTAAACCACAATCTCATTGTGAGGCTTAATGACCCTAGAAGCCAAATAGAAGTTTCAAATAGGAAGGGTAGATAAGAAAAGTAAAACCACAAATAGCTAAATATATCTATGAAGATATACAAGGCCCATATACACATAAAAATAATCATCAGTCGGTAAACAACCACTTTAAGGCGGACAATCTAACATGTGTACAGGCTCTTACCAACATCATTTAGTGATCTGTCCTAGTCCTAGATATTTAACAACGTCGTGGAGCTTTCGGACCCTCCTTCCATGGGCATTTAAACAGAACTGGCTACTAAAAGCAGCATGTCTGTACAGGCATTGCTAAATAATATTGTTTCAAAATAAATTATTACATGTTTACTAAGCTTTAGATTACCACTGTATACAGCAAGCCAGTTTAGTGCACACCCACAGGAGCAATTTGTAATTTGCTCTGAGGTAAAGGAGTACTTTTAACAGTCATTACTTGGCCATAAATGTGTTCGAGAAGTTTTTAAGTTTCTAGCCAGTTTAAGTAACGCATTTTTAAAGAAGTTAGGCAAAAACACCTTGTTCCAGGCTATATCACTAGCTTTTGTATGTAATTCCCAACCAAATTAACTGGATGAAAATAGAAATAATTTTTGCTTACAGGAATCCCTGCAATTAATTTGACTTTCTTGCTCATCAGCAATAAAAATAAATTAATTGGACAGCTATTCTTTCAGTAGGGAATGAGCATGAACACTGAGCATGCTTGAACCATGTCTTGGGGAGGAGGAAGGGTAAGAAGTGATTGACTTGACCACACAGGTGTTTAACTGTGGAAGGCAAGTCATCATTTATTTTATTGGCAGTTTTAGCCAATCTATTACCTCAACATCATTCTTTCATCTAGACAAACATTTCAAGTAGAAAAGAAATGGTGGTCATACATGAAACAATCCTAATCTACAATTCCGTATCATCTGTATCAGCCCAATTAAAAAACTTTCAACAAGTCATTTAATATAAGAACATCCACACGCATCCATTAGTCGTACAATATTGGAATATCCCAAAATCGGACCAGGATTGTTGTTTGTATGGCCACCATGGTTTATTATTTTGCTTGCTGTTCTTTTCCTACATTATCATTTATTTACTGTCTATTGCAAAAGTAAACAAGTTGATTGATTAATTAATAACATTTTAGCTATTTTTATTTTTTTATATCCCTATATCTAATTTTTATATCTCCTAACGCAACCTGAACCTACCAGCTGTTGATGAACTACAAAAGTCAGCAGATAAAAATGTAAAAAAAAAAAGTGTTATTAAAAAAGTTGTAGAAATGGCAAAAAGAGTTTTCTGCGTTATGTAAACTAGTTGGTAACTCTACTTGCACTGGGGGAATTTCGACATCCCCTTTCATTTCCCTGCTAGACCACAGGTGTAATAATCAGAGGTTCAATGCTTTTCATTGATTTCCAGGGCTCACACAGGGATATGTTTACAGTCTGGCCTGCCTGGTTCTATTCCTCTGGCTAAGACCATGGGAAACATACATATCTGACCTCTATACAAAATAAAAGACAAATAGTCACAGATTATCCACGTGTTCTGTACAAAATACAGTAGTTTTTCCAAAAATGACCTTGAGAACAGTGTTTTTGGGAAGTGTCTATGTTTAAGCCAGATGAACATAAGCTGCAACTAACTGTAATACTGGAATCTGGCAAGAGCTGACATTTCCTAACACATAGTTTGGATGGCCCAATCCATGCACATCACCTCCCTAATGCATAAGCAATATAAGTGATTATTTATCTTGAGAACACAACATGGAGGATTTCCCTGAATGCTTCCCAGTGTACTTAAGACTGGCTCCTCTTAGAAGTCGCACTAAAAGGCTCTTTACCTGTAATAGACACCATCAAACACTCTCTAGAGACTTGTTGAGCAGATGTAACGGCAAGGCCATGAGGGTCCTGTTTGGCTAGACATTGGGACATTTGTCAAAATGACCCATGAACTTCAGTGAGTGACTTGGTCTAATGCAATAAAACAGTAAGACAAGAGGAAAGGTCTGTCCTCCCCGGGGCCAACACATGCTCACTCCCTTTTACGTCACTGGAACACGAGCAAAGGCTTCATTTCATATCCATTAATATTTACAGCATCTATTGAATTTCCCATCACAAAGTTCACCATACACACTGCTCCTATGAAATATTAATGGTATTGTGAGCATTATAAAAGTCTCGCCATTAAGAGGGGAGGGGTTGAGTGAACAGTTTGGACGAGAGAATTCATTACTGTGTCACCTTAACCACAATGCCCTTTAACTTGGACCCAATAATGAGTTCATGTGCGTTTTGTTATTTCTAAGAAATCCGATTTTATTCTAGTGTCTCTCTGTAAATCTGTGCTAAGTGGATGTTCCTAGGTAGAATAACTTAACCACTTGTTAACTCTGGGGATTTCCTACCCGCAGCAACAGATATGTACAAACCAGTACAGGAAATCACTGATCAATTATTACTCACTGGAATTTATTTTAGAAACAGGTTATATAAATTGGTTATTTACCAATTAACCCCTCCGTGGATTCTATATTTTAAAGGGCACGTAAAACAAAAAGGTCATGTGTGGGTTACTGCCCCAACCTGATAAATTAGGAACATTATTAGATGTATTATCAACCAGATTTAAGTATAATTTTGTCTCCATTGTGGCAGAATAAGCTGGCTCCTCCCTCCATCAGTCAATCAAGGCTGAGGCGCTGACATCACAACTAGAAATGGTCGAAAATCCCCCCAAAAAGTCTGAAAATCCGAAAACAGAACTTAAATTCGGGACTTCGGGAGCGCATTTTCGATTTTTATTTTTATCGAGCTATTTTCGAAAAATTCTCGATAATAGCCTCAAAGTTCGATAACCCTTGAAAATACGATCGGAATCTAATTTTGAGTTTCCAACCGTATTTTCGAGGGTTTTTAAACGTTCAAGGCTATTTACAAAACTAGCTAGAAAGTTCGATAAAAATCGAAAATGCCCTCCGAACCCCTGAAATCCGAACATCCATCTGGTTTTGAACAGAACATTCGGATTTCGGAACGAGAGGGTTCGGTGTCAGATCCTGGTCTGAGTCGGACTTGGATACCATCTCTAATTACAACCATGATTGACTGCTGTTTCACCTGCTGCCTTCAATGCACAAGCTCAAGCTTATAAAAAAAGTAGGAGGAGGCGGATACTAAACTGGGGAAAATAGCAGTTGGGTTTATGGCAGATAACTGACAGTCCGCGTTTTTTTGTTTTAAATGACAACTCCACCCTCATAAGAACCTTTTTAGAAAGAATGGCCTCTTTAAAATTGTTGATATATCATAGTTTGCCCTATGAATTCATACTGTATGCCGCTATGCTTCTGGATGCCTCATGGAAACTGAGCCATTTAGAAACCTGTACTGACCTGTACTGAGCCTGAGCATGCTCAGAAGAGGCAGATAGGGGATTAACATTCAGTCATTGGCTGTGATTCAACTGTCAAATCCATAACTGACAGTTACCAACTGGAAGAACCAGGAGCGAAAACAGGGAAACAGGACTTTGTGCAGGATTTCAGGTTAGACTTATATATTTCAGATTCCAAACTATTACCATTTAGGGTTTTGGTGGATGATTTACCTGTATGTAAGTTTTCATTTGGGGGCTGGACTTGCCCTTTAAGGGTGGAAATTCCTTGAAATTTTAAATAACTGTCTCATTCCTATGCTAAAATCATCCTGCAATCTGCTTCATTCCCAGTGTTGGTTCCATACAGAGTGGATGCATGTGGTAGCCCAATCGAGCAGGTTCCCGTCTGTTTTTTTTTTTGCAAAACATAACCGCGCTTTCTGCATTTCTTTAAATGAAGGTTGGAATGTATCTCTGCGTAAAATATTAGTATTTTACAATCATAACTCTATTTTACACTTGCTTGTAAAATAACCCAATGCTTGAAAAGTGCCACCAAATCGCAAAATACTGAGCAATATTCTACTTATACATTGCTTTTGGGGTTCAATTTGCAATTTTTGGTTGGGACACCCACATGTGTGTTATATGTGTTTATCTGTATTAATGCTAAAGGACTGGAAAGAGACACATTCTCTGTGTTCCATGTTAGGAGCTGGGTAACCTTGTGAGGGGGCTCGGAGGAGCTGACATTTCAAGCAAAGAGCTTCTTTCTCCTCATCCCCTCTGTTTTTCTCTCCAGCCCTAAACATGTCAGGCTTTGTCACATGCTCTGTGTGTTTTTTGAGATCATTTGAATAAAGGCTCTATGCCAGGTATTGGTGACACAGTGGGTGGAAATTTCAGCCACCTCTCACAAAGAGTTGGAAGCTTCTATTTGCATAAGGTCAGAGTGGTGCTTCTGACGGAACTTTAGCAGCATCTCGTCGCTTAGCAACACTGGTGCACTCTTGGTCCCAGCATTAAATTGACTGGTCCTTCCCTTTTCTTCTCCTTTCACTGCTAAGCTTACAATAAAATGTCACCCTTCCACCTGCGCCTGTCACCCACCGGGTCAACTCCGTCCTCTCCTCCACCCCAGCTTGTCTTTCTCATCGCCAAGGAATGAGCGGATTCATTTGCAGCTTCCAAAGAAGGGGAGATGCTCCATAGATTGTCTTAATTAATATTAATAACATACTCTCGCCCTACACACCACCACAGCAACACCCCCCTTGTGTTGTTTAAAAAACAGCAAGTGCAGGAACCAAAAATCCAGGGGATGGATTCATCATCCACCATGAATGGGCAGATAGGGATCAGAGCTGAGGATGCCCTCCCTATCCATTTAGTTAATACATGGGTTGAGCTCAGCATGGCAGCTTTACAATGCATTTCTCCTTGGCTGAGGAACCAAAGCTGGTGACAGGATACAGATGCTGAGAGGTAGTGTTAATGGAGGGTCACTTTGGACAATATATCCATCACTCGTCTCATAACTTCAATGTCACATGAATCTATTTGTGACAATCAATCAGACCCAAGAGACCCCATATTATATAAGAGGGCTATGTATGGCAGCTCCCCAGAGATTCAGGATGGATGTAACACTGCCAAAAACACAGGGAATTTGATTCTCTAATGGTCAAACTTCTCGTGGCAAGTGACTGCTAACTATGCAACGTTCGCTGATACCTTCACATATTGTATAGGATACAATAAAAGATATGTCCTTGGGAAACAAGATGGGGTTGTTATTAATGTATTCAGTTCAATTCATTCTTTTACAACAGTCATAAAAATACCATAGTAGCATGTATGTGTGGTTAGTTAAGAGGAATCTTAGCATATCCTTAACCCTATTTTAACTTTACCAAAAGCTCAGTGTCACCCAGTAACACACTTGTGATTAAGCAGCTCACTGCTGGCAAGGGCAAAGCTTGCTGGCAGGGAAGGGGTTACTCCCTTGCCAGTCATTCTCTGGGTTGTTAGAGGCACAGAACAATGGCAGTCTGTGGGGTTAATGAGTTCCCCTTTCAACTGAGATGCTATTCTCTCTGGAACATCTCTTATAGATAAACTCTTAGGTAATTGAAGTCTGAAGAATGCTGCAGGTTGGAAAGTCAACTGTCTTCTCTTTAATAATTCGCACTTCATACATTTTCTCTTTAACAAACAAAAAAATAATAATATAAAAATGACAAAGTAAAAAAAATGTACTGAATGAGGTGTAAACAGTTTCAAAATCAGGTTTCTAATGGACATCCAATAGAACTGCATTTTAATGCAACCATATAAGGTGTAAACTGGAGAATTAGAATCCCCAATAGTGTCTGATTGTTACAAAGAAGATAGATAGATAGATAGATAGATAGATAGATAGATAGATAGATAGATAGATAGAAAGATAGTAGATAGATAGATAGATAGATAGATAGATAGATAGATGATAGATAGATAGATAGATAGATAGATGATGATGGATGGATGGATGGATGGATGGATGGATAGATGGATAGATAGATAGATAGATAGATAGATAGATAGATAGATAGATAGATAGATAGATAGATAGATAGATAGGCAGATGGATGGACGGATGGACAGAAGGACGGATGGACAATGACACCAGACAGACAGTTATAGATAGATAAGAGAGGAGAGAGAGAGAGAGAGAGAAAGAGAGAGAGAGAGAGAGATAGATAGATAGATAGATAGATAGATAGATAGATAGATAGATAGATAGATAGATAGGCAGATAGATGGACAGATGGACAGATGGATGGACAGACAGACAGACAGTTAGATAGATAGAGAGAGAGAGATAGAGTGAGAGAGTGAAAGAGATAGATAGATAGATAGAAAAGTCTAGAGAAAGGCCAGGTCTTGAGAAAGGTCTGAGGCAAAGACCGAAATGTCGCTATCTGTTTGCTGCATATGGAATAAAAGTTGAAAGATTTTTTGAACAAGTCCTGAGAGTGCTCTACATGTTATCATGGTTAAATATCTATCTATCTATCTATCTATCTATCTATCTATCTATCTATCTATTATAATATCTCTCTCTCCTGAGAGTGGCTCTACATGTTATTATGGTTGGATACATTATAGTAGAGGATCTGCAGTAGCACCTGGGCATAGTATCACCTGAAGGTAGAGTGCACACGATTTGTTAATTAGATAGATAGATAGATAGATAGTGGATGGGTGGATCCCTTACCGGGATTTATCCACATTCGCAAATGCGATATTGAATCGCGAAAGGACCATTTAGAGATCTGGGCAAATGAGCCTGACAGTGTTATAACCAGTAAGGTATTATAAAGATTGTACCATCAGACTGTTATTACAATGAATACTGATACTTAGGGGCATATTTATAAAAGAGCGAAAAGTAGCGAAATGTTTTCGCATTCGCTTTTCGCATGGGTTTTCGCCAAAAAGACAGTTAACGCTATTTATAAAGGTAGCGTTAACGAATGGCGAAACCGTTTCCGCGAGCTGTCGCTAAACCCTTTTCGCCTAACTTCGCAATGGTAATTTTAGCGAAAAAGGAGCAAAAAGGCATAACGCGATTTATAAAAGAGCGAAAGGTGGTTTTTGTGTTAAAAAGAGGGAAAGATTAGCGCGACCCTGAAGGTGGTGAAAAGTCATTGTTTGAGCGAAAAGGCATTCTAATGGGTAATATGCCTTGAAAAAGCGAACGCGCATTAGAAGGGCGATCGCGCATTAGAGTGTAATATGCCTCGGAAAAGCGACATTAGAAAGGCGATCGCACATTATAATGTAATATGCCTTGGAAAAGCGAACGCGCATTAGAAAGGCGAACGCACATTATAATGGAATATGCCTTGGAAAAGCGAACGCGCGTTAGAAAGGCGAACGCACATTAGAAAGGCGAACGCACATTATAATGGAATATGCCTTGGAAAAGCGAACGCGCATTAGAAAGGCGAACGCACATTAGAAAGCATTAGTAACATTAGTAACCCTCGAATTTATCGTTCGGTAGCCCTCAAATGTAGCCTTTGGTTTCGGTAACCCTTGAATGAAGCCGTCAATTTTGGGAAACCCTCGAATGAAATCTTCAAATTCTGTAAGCCTCAAATGTAGCCATTGATTTCAGTAATCCTCAAATTTATCATTAGGTAACCCTTGAATGTAGCTTTCAATTTTGGTAACCCTCAAATGTAGCTTGCAGAAACCCAACAATTGCCCGATTCTTGAGGAGGGTAATGGCCATCTATAGAAATGTATATGGAACCTGTATGCCCTGTGGTATAAAACAAGTTAGGAGCTTCCCTAGTAGCTGCTGTCATCTGGCTCCCCTATCCTAGACCTTCCCAGTCTATGAATGATTATTCAGAGTCAGACAGACAAAGACTGATTGGAATTATTGTTATTTCTTTGTATTAAGTGCCCAGTGCCTGGTGAATTTCCTACTATAAAGTTCAACATTATGATATTCCCACATTGTATTTGAAGTTTATCCCCACACTGTAACATCATTATATCCCCCAATTTGTAAGATTATCAAATCCCCACACTGTAACATTATTATATCCTCCTGCTGTAACATTATTATATCCCCACATTGTAACATTAATTTATCCCCACATTGTAACAGTATTATATGCCTACACTGTAACATTATTATATCCCCACATTGAAACATTATCATATCCCCACATTGTAATATTATTATATTCCCACATTGTAACATTATTATATCCCCACATTGTAACATTATCATATCCCCACATTGTAATATTATTATTTTCCCACATTGTAACATTATTATATGCCCACATTGTAACATTATTATAAGCCCACATTGTAACAATATTATATCCCCACATTGTAAAATTATTATATGCCCACATTGTAACATTATTATATTCCCACTTACAACATTATTATATGCCCACATTGTAACATTATTATATCCCCACATTGGGTAACATTATTATATGCCCACATTGTAACATATTATATCCCCACATTGTAACATTATTATATTCCCGCATTATAACATTATAATATCCCCACATTGTAACATTATTTATTCCCACATTGTAACATTATTATATGCCACATTGTAACTATTATATCCCCAAATTGTAACATTATTATATTCCCACATGTAACATTATTAATCCCACATTGAACATTATTATATGCCTACATTGTAACATTATTATATCCCCACATTGTAACATTATTATATGCCTACATTGTGACATTTTTATATCCCCCATTGTAGCATTATTATTCCCCACTTGTAACATATTATGTCCCCACATTGTAACATTATTATATGCCTACATTGTAACATTATTATATCCCCACATTGTAGCATTATTATATCCCCACATTGTAGCATTATTATATCCCCACATTGCAACATTATTATATTCCCACATTGAAACATTATTATATGTCCCATTGTAACATTATTATATGTCCACAGTGTAACATTATATCCTCACATTGTAATGTTTATATATGCCCCATTATAACATATTATATGCCCACTTGTAACATTATTATATCCCTACATTGTAACATTAATCCCCACCATGTAACATTATTATATGCCCACATTGTAACATTATTATATCCCTACATTGTAACATTGTTATATCCCCACATTGTAACATTCATGCTGAAAGTACATATTACCTTAATTATTACCATATTTTCAACACACAAATATACAGTACATACATGTTGGTGAATAGAATGTCTATCTAACTGTGTTTTTTTGTCAACCATTCTAAACATGCTGTTACATGGGATCTTTTATACAATACTAAAAAAAAGGGGGGGTAGCTTTACAAACAGAGAGAGCCCACTGATCCAATTTTATATGGATGATAATCTCTTACTACACACACACATGCCACCCAGTTACAAAAATATATTTGCAGTAACACACAACCCTCAGACATTTTCAAGATTGGCGCACCCGCACTTAGAGAATGATTGGTGATCAGACAGACAGACATATATATGCCTTTGGCTAGACAGACAGTTCCTATAATGCAACATTTCCATTAGTAATGAGTCCAATTATAGTCATACCAGAGTCAGTCTCAACAGTGTCACCATGAAAGATATCTGGACTATTAATGAAACATACAGCATTTTATTATAGCTGACAACACAAGTCTGGGTCAACTTTTCTGGCATGAAGTCTTGTTATATTTAGTAGCAAGAATGCTATGTATATAGACCATAGACAGGTAAAGGTGTTTTAATGAAACTGCCAGACAAGAGACAGACAGAGAGACAGACAGGCAGGCTCTGTTTTTTATTCACATGCCAGGGCATTGTATGTGTTGAGACAAACCCACCATGGGCTGAAGGATTAGCAAGCAGTAGGAGTACGAAAGGAAAGGGCAGCTCCTGTGTGAAGTAAATGTAGCCAGTATTAACATTGTATTAAATAGTAGGATGCTTGGGAATTCTGATCTGATTATAGAGGGTGCCCAACTTTCTTCTCTCTCTCTCTCCACATTCAGCTAAAGATCAATGTCTCACATCCTGACTCACATTACTGATTATATCAAGAATTCTGCTAACACCTACATCAAGTCATCTCTAGTCATCTTCATTCTGTCTTCAAAACATCTAGAGCATTTGTATTCCCCTCGCTGTTTCTCCTTATAGAGTTCTTCGTTCTCTCTGCACTTGTCATAACCCATAATGAAATCTCTCTGTGTCAGGAGTTAAAGTGTAGAGGCATCAGATCACTGAGAGGAATAGAGGGATAACTTTAGGGCCTCCCTTGATTATGTGTTCAATGTCTGTTCTTATACAGAATTTTTTTATTATGTTCAAATGCATACAGTTGTGTGCAGATGTTATAAAGTAAACGTCTGCGCGTGAGTCAAGAGAGTGAATAAAGGATAATAATAGAATCACTTCTTAGGCTAGCCCAGGGTTTCTAATATTACAAAGGTTACAGTCTGTTTATATGCACGAAGTACCTCCTTTTAATTTACCTCTTATTGTGACAGTAAGTATTATGGCAAGCTTGTAGTGCATACGCAGAACACTTATGTTATTATACCATAAAGAGTACCTACATGGCTTCACTATAAGGCAATTAACAACTAAATAGTCTATCTACATGAATCCTGTGGATGTTTAGTGCTGACAGAATTAACAAAAACATGTAAAGACAAAGGAATGGGCAATAAATCCAGGATAATAAAGTGTGCTGGGCCTGCTCAATTGGAGGCTGGTCCCTGCCCACAAGAGGGGCTACAACAATAGGGGAGAAACTTTTTCCGGCATCAATGTCAACAGCTAGCAGTATTATAACATCTAGATTATTTTGTTATTAAGCCCTGTAATGGTTCCGTTGTCCAAAGATTAATATGAAATCAACAACGAAGGGGAGTACCTGTGCAAGCATCTGCGTGATATTTGATAATTCAGGCCACACAGACCCAGATGGGCAACATGCGATTGTGATGATTTCATGGAGCGGCATGTAATCACCATTCTTTGCAGTTTCGCATGTGAACAGTTGCACAACATTGCAAGATTGCAGCGCAAGATGGACAGGTAACGCGATTTGAAACTGAACCTGATTTAGGCCACAGGGCACATAATTAAAGTGGGTACAACAAGTACCAATAAAGAGTCAAGTATAAAGTCGCAATTAGGAATCTGACGCCATTGCCTTCACATCGCGTGTGCATATGGCAACCTAGAGTTGATTTTTTTTAATAGGAACCCCCAATTTTCAATGTTAAAGGCTTCATCTCTACAATAAAATAACACACACGTTTTAAAGTTTTAAAAGGTTGGTTTTGTGGTGTGCTGATGTTCCTGTAACCCTGGTGTGTGTTTTTTCTCTATATATGAACATTTGCACACTTCATTGAAACCTCAGTACAGTCGACCAGTTGGCGACCATATTGTCCTTAGGGGACAAGCCGCCGATCAATCCGTGATGAAAATATTGCGTCAGTTGCCTGAACACATTGAACATAGGTGTGAACCAGCATAGTTTACAACAGACAAACAGCTCTTTGTAAATCATCGTAGCCCTATCTTATATTTATTCAATAGAAGCAAAACAGAAAGCTATAAAATGGGACTAATACATAATGTTCAAGCGTTCTACTGAGGTTGGACAAAACGGTCACCAGTAGCCTTGTGATCCCTCGTAATGGTCGCAGTTCCGTGCCGGTCGTCTTCGTACTAAACATAGGATCGCCGTGGGTGAAAGGAAATGTAGCGTCCAGAACATTCTGCCTTTGGTCTTATCTTGGGACTGGTGTAAGGGAGTCTTTTAAAAATGACAAAGATAGAATCTTTGGAAAATGTTCTGTCAAATTCTTGTACACTTCAAATAAACAAGGTTATCAATAAAGTTCTATTTGTTAAAAAATGGTACTAATTTGCCCTACAACAATCAGATGTTAGGCTTTCAATGGTTAAATAGATTTGATGGTTTGTGTCCAAAGTTGAGCACCATTTTTAACGGACTTTATTGAATCTCCCACAATGGTTTTTTGGCGACGCTATAATCTTTATGTGAGTGTGCCATTCAATATGTTTTCTGGGGGATACATGGTGTGTCAAAAAATTCTTTTGTCTTTTGCGAGTAGTACTTAAAATGTAGGGTTATTGTTGGCTAATATCACTATTAAGGGTATTACAAAATGGTCTACATTTTGAGCAAATAATGGTTAGGCTTTAAGGTTCATCACATGTGCGATTGTTGTCGTGTGCCAGGACCGCGATCGCACATTGTGTACAACCTTTACTCTGTAAAGCAATTAAATGACTGAAGATTCGTTATATATACTAAAAGGGGAACTTAACAGAACACTTAAGGCTATCAATTAAACAGTGGTCTAATTACTGCCCCGCCACCCCCACGGTGCGGGGGGCGCTCCGCCATGGAATTCGAACTATTGTATGAACTATCATATTTTAAAATTATGCCACGTAAGTTACACTGGATGGAAATGGTCGTATTTACTATACTATCTTGTATAATTAAGCCCCATAGTTATGAACAAGAAAATAGTGAGGTTAAACACTCTCAGAATAGAAACTTTGCCTCTGTGTACATTCGATATATGCTATATATATATATATTCTGTGTAGTGTTATATATACCATTATATCTGACTATGCTATATATATTCTGTGTATGTGATATATATCTGTGTATGCTAAGATATTCTGTTGTATGCTTTTATACGGTACATTCTGTATAGGCATGTATATTGCGGTGTATGTTATAATCGGTACATCCGTATATGTGTATAAATTCTGTGTATGTTATATACGGTTATAATTCTGCATCGCATATCTATATTCTGTTGTATGTTATATATATCTGTGTTGATGCTATATATATTCTGTGAAGCTTTATACGGACATCTGTATATGCTGGTATATTTCTGTGTATGTTATTACATTAATTCGGCATATGCATATAGTATTCTGTGTATGTTATACTTATTCTGTGTACTGCTATATATATTCTGTGTAGTGCTTTATACGGTACATCCTCTGTATATTGCGTATATTGGTGTCTATTGATAATCGGTAAATTCTGCATATGCGTATAATAGTCGTGTATGTTATATATGTATATTTTGCATATGCTATATAATTCAGATTATTCTGTGATTTTATAGTATATTCTGGTATTTATATATCATTCTGTGTATGCTGTCATTCTTTCTGTGTAGCTTTATATTTTGTGGTTGTGATTTACGGACATTCTTATATGCGTATATATTCTTGTATAGGTTATATACAGTTAGAGACGGGTTCGACAGGAACCAGGATCAACATGGAACCCTTGGCTCGAAATCTGAAAAGACTGACGGATCCTCTGGCTTTGTGGGACTTCCGGAAGATTTTCGATAATTTTTCGACTGTACGGGGAATCTTTTGATAATTTTAAAAATAGCCTTGAACGTTCAGAAAATTACGAAAATAGGATGGAGACCATTTCAAAGTTTCCGATCGTATTTCAAAATACGAACGTTCAAAGATTATTTCAATAATTTCGAAAATAGACTTGAACATCGGAACATAGGATTGGAAATCAGGAAAATGGTCTCGGTGCGTATCTCTGACAATTTTCAAATGTCAAGGCTATTTGAAAATTCGAAAACTTTGTTCCAGTTTCGGATTTTGGATCTTGGATTTTCTGTGTATAGCTATATATATTCTGTGTATGTATATACTGTATTATTCTGTGTATGCTTGTATATATTCTGTGCTTAATATATATATTATGTGTTTGGCTATTTTTGATTTTGTGTAATATGCTATATTTATTTGTGATGCTACTATATTCTGTGTAGCTATTTATACTTTATAGTAAATTGATGATTGGAAGTCTTAATGATTTACTAAATATGGCAACAAGAGGAAGCACAGGGAAATAAGCATTGATGAAGGAAAGTGCCCCCAAAGGGGAACCTAGATGTAAATTGGAGACCTAACAAGTATACAAAATCACTAACATTCCTAATCGACGCAATGTAAAATGACATTAATATAACACAAAGAAATAGGGGGGGGCAGATCAACAAAAAAAAAAATTGGTACAGTGATAGTTGGATGAATTATTAGTTTCCACTAAAAGCATACATACCGTTGGGTTCTCTTTAAGTGTGTGTCTTATTATTCTATAGTGCTATACGGGGACACAGCGGCGTACAAGTATATAGCATTACAACAAAGCCTCAAGGGGGGCAGTAAATCAATGACAAAACTATATAAAAAAGTATGAGCACTCACGAAAATACAGGTGCTTAAACAACTGTAACATGAGGAAAGGGTCACTGCCATTAGAGCTCCATATTACTTATGGGGGATCATACAGATACATAAGAAAGGGTGGAAGTGCTAAAGAATAATTGGTGGCAGTGTCAACAAGTCCTATGTTGTGCTGTGCTCAGAAAGATAGGATGAGAGGTTAGATTTAAACTTGTTTATTGAGGTTTCTTGACATAGAAAGAGGAGGATAATAGAATTAAAGAGGATGGGAGCCAAAGAGAAAAAGGTTGATAAGGGTATGTCACCCTCTAAAAATGTTTTATATAACATTCCCCTGTCCCACCAGCCCCAACCGCTCTATTTGTGATTATTAGAAAGTGTCCCAAATTACTTACCTTCCCATTTTCCTCCGCACACGGACTGAGCGGCAGCCGATCACGTACGGGCGATGCGGGAGTTAGTGCGAAGGGGAGGAAGAGGGAGGTAAGTAATGTTTGGGGCACTTTCTAATAATACAAAAATATAGTGGATTGGGGCTGGGGGGATAGGCGGGGAGGGATGGTTTAGGAGAAGGGTGTTATGCTAGGGGGAGGAAAATCTAATCGGGAGGGAGAGGGAGGGAGGGGGCGAAGGGCTGCATGTACACAATGCCAAACTTCTCCCGGAGTCAGATTCGGAGGCAGAGTCTATAGGATTTCTGCTTATCCTCCTGTGTGGGCAGTTTTTGGAATTTGTGGGGGGGATCACAGGAGAACCATATGGAGCGGGTTGTGAGGGGTAAGGATTTTATTACACTACATGATGGGGCCATTACCTGGGGGGATTATAGTTTGGGGGTGGACACTGCCCTTTAACGGCGAAAGGAAGGGGCAGGTGTGGGGTCTATTAAACGATGGTTTGTGATGATGCGGAGGGAGGCATGGACATATGGGCACAAAGAAGCATATAAATATAGAAGAGCGAAAGAGGTGAAGGGATTTAATGTTAAGAGAAGGATTTGTAGATAAGCGTTGTTTTATGGGGAGGCCGTAGGAGGTGTGGCAGAGAGCGAGATTTAATCATCGCTGTTAGAGAGTGGACAACTGCAGATGTGCCAGAGTCAAGTAGGACTGAAGAGGCAGAAAGATGGGGAAGCAGGCAGACTCGAGAGACAGGTTACAATAATCCAGAGTGATAGGATGAGAGCATGGATAAGCATAGCAGTTAGTTGGAAAGACAAGGACATCCTAGGATCTTGCACAATGCTACGAAGAAAAAAATGCCGATAGGTTGTTTAGCATGTAGTTAATGTGATTGGAAAATGAGAGAGGGAGTTCAATAATACCCCTAAGCAAATGTGTCTGCTGATCGGGTAAATGGGGTGTTGTCACAGCACATGGAGCAAAAGGGTGGGATCAGGATCCAGTTAGGAGGTAAAATAATTCATTGGTTTTAATCAGGTTACGTTTGAGGAATCGGTGCGCCAATTCATGAGGGACGACGCCCAGCGAACAATCAGAGATGCTGCATTGGGTGTCAGGGACTAAGCGTGGGGGTGGAATGAAATTGTTGGTCATCGGCCATACAGATGGTAGTTAAACCGAAAGAGATGATGACCTCCCAGGGGAAATGTGGTTGTGTTACAGCTGAAAACAATCTTTCATGATCCAGATGGAGATTACTGATTCAAAGTATTGTTCCACTTGTCTTCGTAGCTCTTTCTACACCATATACTCTCTGCAACAGTCAGTAAACTACTGACTGACAGCAAAACAGCCGTATCCATCTCCACACTGGGTACCTACTACTTAGGACATTTTGTCTGTTTGCTTAAGCATGATTTAGTAGAGATGACCGATTTCCTAAAGTTTGGTTGTTTTCGATTTTTGAAACTTCAGTGTAAAGTTCGACAGTTGACAAACTGACCATATAAGTCATTGGGACAAATAGTTTGAAAAGTGGTTAAAAACCATCCCATGGTAACCAGGGCCGGCCTTATTAGATAAATGCACCCTGTGTCCAGATGTTACTGACACCTAGCACCCAAACCCCTCACCACACCCCCCCAAAAAAACCACCCCCCATGGTACCACAACAAACACCTGTGAATGCTGCTTGCCTCCTCAAAAATCAAGTACCCCACCTGGCTTAGTCTTTCAGTATCTTTAGTATGGTGCATGTATATTATGGTGCGTCATCATTGATGTAACAAGTAGCGTACTAAATGCACAGACAGAGAACAGCCAAGCCATATCAGACAATCTTAAGTAAGGCTTCATATGGTTGGGGCTTAGTATTGTGGTGAGTTCTGATAACATATATTGATCTGGAGGACCTAACTCAGAGGGGGTGGTGCACTGATGCCAACCTTTGAGCTACAAGGGTCCGTGACCTAAGACTCCCAGCTGTTCGCCCCCGTTGGTAGATGCAAAACACGTTGTGGTTGCACAGGTACGCCATATCAAGGCCGGCGCCATGATGGTAACTGTACTGTGAGTGCTTCGGGACAGGGAAAATCAGTCTACGAACATGTACATTCACAAAACTGTTTAAAACTAACTCCTACTCACGATCAAGCTATTGAATTGAATTTTGAGGGTACTGAAAACGGACGCACACTAAAAGGGTTCTGAATGCCACTTCAAGGGTTATGGCCTAGATTAAGGGTAGCTTAAGGAATGCCACATTTGAGGGTTGTTTTGGAATTTGGGGGTTACTGAACTGTCCGCATTTGAGGTTATGGGCCAAATTAGAGGGTTAGCAAAATGCCACACTCGAGGGGTTATCGCTGAAGTTCAAAGGGTTACAACGCCGCATTGAGCTCTCATTTGAACATTTTCATTCAAAATATAAGTCAGCGATGTTTGACAATAGTACGAAAGTTGAAGTTTGAAGAGTCGATAAAATGTCAGAGTGTTGTACCAAAACTCATTAAGTCCCTACTGACTTGTGTTTCGAGTTTGAGTTCCAGGTCATCCCAATGCATTAGATTGCCAGTGAGACGAGAGAAGTTCAGAGTGAACCTATAAAAAGAAGATAAATCAAACAGTACAATTTTGTGTAAACAGATGTCCTCAAGGATTTGATTTGATATCGCTAGTTAGAGAGGACGCTGCAACTTTTCCAGTTCTGTAACTATTGACCGCCCAATGCCGAGGTGGTAGTTCGCTTGCAGTGGTTTCAGGGCCCCCCACATTTGGCGGAACTATGCAAATCCTGTCTGACCTCAGGGATAGTCTCGCCCATGGATGGTTAGTGGCTATGCGATCTAAGGCCACTTCGTTACAAAAAAACAAAAGGAAAGGGACTGAAAACATAATTAAGAAAAATGTCTTAAAAGAATAGTTCTAAACCAAGTGCTATTACTATAAAATAGGTATAGTTGGTTTTAAAGATTTTACTGCATACTTGTCCTTACCTTTAGGGCAAAGCCTTTCAATATTCAATCACTCATTAAACAAACAGTTATCTCCTCCTCCAGCGTCAGTGCCTCCCGACATTTGTCCTGTGACTGTGTGCTTTTCAGTACTTAGGTCATTACAGATACACCTGCTAGATCAGCAGAGAAATGCATTACTGCCGAGCCAGGTAAAAAACTCTATCTTGGCTGTTTTTTTGTGAAGAAGAGAAAGAGATTGTGGCGTATAGTGGTAATAAAGAGGGCAACAACATGAAAAAGTTTAAAAAGATTCCATTCTAAAGGGATAACATCTTTTGAGATCACAGGGGAGTAAAGCGATAAAGGGGAATTGCTGATTCGATGCAGATTTACCTTGCCAAGATCCCACCAATAGTACTAAAAACTTTACAGGATTTCAATAAAAGTCTTAGCGTTAAAAATGGTGACTAATTTTGCCCAAACCAATAGATGGTTAGCCTTCAAATGTTCAATCCTATCTGGATTGGTTGGGGGCAAAATACCATTTATTTTTAAGGATAAGGAAACTGTGTTTATTAATCTCCCTGTTAGTATATGTGCGAGTGATTGCGGTAGGTAAGCTGTGTTGAAAAAATTGCAGCTGTTTAAAAACAGGGAACCGCGCGCGCAATTGAATTAAGGTACACTTCTGGTTGTGCTCGGTGTGCTGCAGTGTGGCCTCGGCTCTTAAAACTTTTATTAGATTTCAATGCAAAAACTGACTCCTAATGACCTAATGCTAACAAACCAATTGCATTTTGCTTCCCTACATTCTACTGCTAATTTTAGCATTGTCCTTATTATATCTGATAGGATTCAACCATCCTTGTTTAACGGTCTCATATTATGGCAAAACGAAATCTTTTATAGAAGTGATCACTGTTATAAAGTAAAATACTTATTTCATCGCATTAAAAAGTTTTGTCCAAACCTTTGCTGTGAATGCATAACAAATTTGCTTGCTTTAATTATAGTTGCAACTTTCTCTGATTCTACACTAAACATGCTTTATATTCAAGAGAAAAATTGGACTTTGGTGGGCGTTTGGGGAAAATTTTTTTTTAACTGCATAGAGATCCAGCAAAAATGAGATAGAATATGTATTCTTGAGACAGGATGCAGTGGACAAGCACGTTGGAGACCGTGAGATTTTCATAAAGCCTGAACTAAAACATACGGACACTCTTGCGTTATTCGAATTTGATTGGGAGGTCAAAAGCTGTTTATTAACTTCTCAAACTTTTGCTTTGTCTGACTCTCACAATAATTTCCCAGATTTCCCAGCTTCAAGACACAATCTTCCATGCATACTACTTGTCCAGGTCACTTCTTCAAATTACAATCTAAAATCCCCAAGAAAAGCTGTGTTCACAATTCACAGCTTATTGCTCGATATCATGCCTCTTTAATATCATGCTGATGATAGGCAAACCTATGACCAATCTTATCCAAATAGATAAATAGGGTGAGATTATATATACCCAGCAGTAGCACATGGAGAGCGCAGCGTGTGTGCATTCTAAACGCCTTGACATATGTACATAATTAGGGTACGTGGATTGTTAGTTACACTTCTACAACACACGAATTGTTGATTGTTAAGTTTCTGGCACATTCCTGCTATTCTTTATTTCATCAGGTGCTAAGCAATAATGAGTGTTTTTTTAGTGAATGTTTTTCATGAAATCGGGTGATTCCCCTAAACGCCTTAAAATGTATACTAAAAGGTGATTTGCAAGTCCTGGTGGATATTAAGGTTAAGGAGAACCTGGATTTATTGAAGAAGACTTACATTCATATGGTGTGATTTTTATTATCAGTGACCCTATATTCCATTAATCGTTAGTAAAAGGAAACAGCCAATTTCTTTCTGTGTGCACACACATTTGGCTTTACATACACAAGTCTTCCAAGATTTCTTGTCCGACATCCATGAAGAGTGTCTTCTGTCACTGCAAGCAAGGCTTACTTCTATTCACGTGTTAAATAGAGGTGGTCTGTCACATGGCCAGCGAGGCATTGTGTACCATGCAAAACAGCTCGTTTATAGATTGGCAAAGCTCTTTGGTGACAGTTGCATTTAATAATTTACCTTAATTTTTATATGCACTTTTAAGGAAGTAAGGCTTTGCTTACATTTATTGGTAGGATATTGAGCTTGGTTTTAAGTCATTTTAAACTTTTGCCCTTCTAATAATTTTCTATACATTGTTCATGAGGAAGGGAAAACTGAAGCAGTGGCAATATTGTATGATGATTGGATCATAAAAGTCATAAATCACGTCGTATTTGAGAGATGTGATTAAGTGACTCCCCATCATCTCCCCTTTGATTTATAAGAGGAGCGGTGAAGGTGCACAGTTCGATAAGCATGGGTATACTCTTTGTACTGTGCACAGCCCTATCTTCTCAGGCGCTTTTCTTGAACATTTAGTTGCTTTATTGATGTTTTGGTATTAGTGCATTGGTTGAACCTGACCCTTGGCATTCTGCATTAACTCTAATGCTGTCAGTCTTGGGGGAATTAGCATTGTGGGTTGTGTCAGAGTTGAGCCAGAGACGATATATAGTCCAAAGGCTTGTTCCTATACTTATTAAAGCTGACCTTTATCCATATCATAAAGGTTACAAATAAGGTATTTTTTAACGGTAATAGTTTGTCTTAAAGTGGTGGTGGAATATGGCGCCAATGTATGCACAGGGCATTGCTGGCCAATAGTAGACATTTGATAGATTCAATGTCCAATTTCCATTCTATCAATGTTTCTAAATACAGACCTTACCTGCAACCATTTTACTTTGATGCCCAATCATAGTGCGATTGGAGTTATCACGAAAAATATAGGGCAAGGTGATTTTTCTGACCATGTTGGACAAGTCATACAAACCTTTGAAAACCAACGGAAGGGTTAAAGTTTACCTCAGTGTTACTGGCAAGCAAAAGAGAGTCTCGGGGTATTGGACTTTATTTGAAAACACAAAAAGTGGGTTAGATTTAAGGGAATTTACAACTATCTGATTGTTATGGCCGCACTGTATTTTATACCTGAGTTTATTAAAAGGGTCTTCACCAAACAAAAAAAGGGGGGGGGGAAAAGAGGGGCGAAATCACTGCAGGATTTCCAAGCCCGGTCTAGGCCACCACTAGCACGTTTTTCGCGCGTTGTTGCCGCGTTGCGCTCATGAGTTGTGCCTGTGATCTTGCTCAAAATGGATATCGCGGAGGGAATGCAAAAATTCCTGTGATTTCCGATTATGCATTGCCAATTGTTGTGCCCACTCGGTTTGTGGAACCCATGCGTTCACCCATTTTTGGTGAGTTAAACGCACATTGACGTTTCCATAACAGAAAAACAGCAAAAATCACATCGCAATTACGAACGTGGCAAACGCAAACGTACAAGAAACGCACCACAATGCATGGATATGATCATATTTTGTGCACGGTTCCGTGCGTTGCCCCCCCAGTGTGGCCTAGCCTAAAAGAAGGGAATATGCTGTATACATAAGTGTCCCAACACGGCAAATGATCCCTAAACGTTTTGGGTTTGCACTGCCCTAGTCATAGGGATTGTTCCTATGACAAAGGGCCGTGGTGTCCGAACCCGGTCAGGGACCATTTCTGTGTTATGACAATTATGATTAAAGAATAAAGCTTATTCTCCTTCTTAACTTGGTAAAGGTCGCGTGATTCGGAGTGCATTTAAGTATCCCCCCTATCTTTTGTTTAATATCTGGATAGACCTTGGGGAGCAACGGTCTGGGGCCATTAGCATCGGAACACCTTCTTACTGGGGTAAACAACATAGTAACATAGGAATTAACGGTGAATAAAAAGACATTGGTCCATTCAAGTCCAACCTATTCCTTTTTTTTTTTTTTTTACCCTACCAACAGTTTGATCCAGAGGAAGGCAAAAAAACCCCAGCTAAAAAAAGGGGGGAAAAAATTCCTGTCCTGATCAAACGGCAAGTCGGAAAGTATCCCTGGATCAACCGATAGGCATTAATCACAGGTAATTTCAATATTTTTTAGTTTAGAAATTATCCAAGGCCTTTTTTAAATGATTCATGGAACTTGCCATTACCACTCTGCGTGGAAGACAGTCCACGTTTCACCGTTCCTACTGGTAAGAAGAAAACCTTCCTACTTGAAGACGAAACTTCTGTTTCTTCCAACCTAACGAGCAATAATATTGTATTCCTCCCTTAAATTTATCGTTTAAAAATTTTTTTGTAATATCCTCATAAACACTTGATGAACGGTGGGACTATTGAGAAGGGTATGGGGCAAGGCCACTAGACACACATGGCTTTGAGGACGTTTGTTAGGAGCCACAATGCTGTTATGTGACTATACTAGGTTCTGCCTTAAAAAGTTATTAAAGGGTTATACTATACTGAAAAAAGATACTCATCTCACTCTATAAATTAAAAAAACATGTAGACAGCACTTAAGTGGGTACGAACACAACCATTGGGCAGAAGCACAGACAGATCATTATATGCATGTCCACCCCCAAAACTATAATCCCCCCACTACTGCCAATCATTGTAGTGTAGTTTAATCCTTACCTCAACATCCCCAGCTCCATATGTTCTCCTGTAGTCCCCCCCAAAGTCCCAAAAACTGACCACCAGGGAGGATAGCCGAGTCCATAAGATCATACCATCTACTGGCCTCGGCGAGAAGTTTGGATGCATACTGCAGCCTTTCCCCCTCCCCTCTCCCTCCCTTAAGGATTCCATCCCCCTAGCGTAAATCCATTTAGCTATAGATTCCCCCTGTCCCCCAGCCCCAACACCGCTATATTTATATGTTAGAAAGCTCCCAAACTTACTTACCCTTCCTCTGGTCCCACGCTGAAATGTACAAATAAATGACATAATTTTTAGATAAACACTTTTCTATAAATGCAAATCGCAAGCAGAAATAAGATGACAAAAACAGTGATACTTGCCTTGTGCTTTGTTGCTAGGTTGTGACATAACTGGAACCTCAGCCTCTTCAAGTCAGACATCTTCGCTGTAGCTGGAAGGTGGTCTGATGATATCAAATTTAGTTTGCAGCAACTTGCCGCCTCTTAATATGCGGGGGTGCTAGCGGCATCCACCATAGTTTTCTTGGCCAGGTAGGCCACCATGAAACCTGACATCCTACTAGGCATCCTGGCTCAAAGCTCTAATTCAGAGGCTTATATAGTGGGACAAACAGGAACAAGCTGACCAAAACTGGGAGTAGATACGAAAGCAAGGAACGGTGATTTCGGTTAATCTACGAAAACGCACGCCGATTTCGGTATCTCCGAATGTACAAACGCCGTAACCCTCAAAAGTAAGCTATGATTTCAGTAAACCCTCGAATTCATAACAGCGACAGTAATGTTCGACTTATGAACCTTCGTAAGAGGAGGATCGATTTCGGTGACCCTCGAAAAATTGTATCATAAGTAGGGATGATTTGGTAACCTAGATAGCAGAGTACGATTTCAGTAACCCTCAAATTCATACAGTAAGTTCAATTCTGAACCTTCGTAAGTAGGGATCGATTCGGTGACCCTCAAAAGCAGGGATCGATTTCGGTAACCTCGAAAGCAGGGATCGATTTCAGTAACCCTCGAAAAATTGTATCGTAAGTAGGGAGGCGATTTGGTTAACCCCGAAAGCAGAGATCGATTTCAGTAACCCTCGATAATTGTACCAATCCAGGTAAAACCCTCAAATCGTAAAATCCTTGATTTTGGTAACATTTGATTTTGTTAACCTCGAATGTACAATCCGATTTCAGTAACCCTCGAATTTGTAACATCGGTCACCCTCGAAAGTAGCGTTCGATTTTTGGTAACCCTCGAAAATGGGATGCGGAAGCTCGAAAACAGCCGATCGAGAAGGAAAGATAGTTTTAAAATAAGTTTTGGTTATATTTAAGGGTTCCCCAGACATTCCCACGGTCTCTGTGTCATTTACAGTAACCTACTATTACTATTTTATCCTTTCGAAAACGGGAACGAAAATCATCAGTTTCGAACATCTCTATGGTGTGTATCCCTACATGCACCAAATGCTATTCAGTTTGACAAGACATGACGACTATTTGTAACCAGAATGATCAATTTTTTTGTTCGTTGTTCAGTAACTTTTATTGAAGTTTTCAAAAATATTTTTAGTATATGTCCAGACATGCAGTTTAAATTTGCGAACAATGTTGGGGAATCCAGGACTGTACCATCACATTACATAAAATTTATAAAATTAAATAAAACATAACACTCAAAAACAGTATCTGAATTTAGGTGAACGATGATATAATTCAAAAAATGGGGTTCACTAATGCAGTGAATCAGAAAGGTTCCTCGGGGAGGACGACATCAGTACTCTAGCTCTCACTAGGGGTTTGTTGAGTGAGACATTCTAAGTATCCACACATCCAAAAATTAATTTGGATCTAGAAGAAATGACCTGTAATAGTTGGTGCTTATGCCCCAGAAGGGCAAGACCACCAACTATGCATTTGGTCTGCTGGCAAATCTGCAGCCTCTAAAACTATATTGTCAGTGATGGGTTGATTTGTGTAGGAAGGTCAGGTTTTTTTTTTTTTTTCAATAATCATATTCTCGGAGCATTGTGGCGGGAATGGTTTAAAGATGAGATCTTTAAATCTGTTTTTGTGTTATTCTGGTCTCCCATTTGAATGTTGGGGCAGAAGTTCAATCTTTGAAATGAGAGGAGCTAGATCAGGGGCCAGGACCAGTTGTTTAGTAAAACGGGGCAGATATTGGGGACATTTCAAAGATATGGTAAATCAAAAACATTCAAAACTAAGCTTGATCTTTGGTACCACTGGCATGTAATCATATTTGGGCTCTGGTCTTAGGTTAAATAAAACAGAGCCCTAAGCAGGCTATATAGCGATATCAGATTTCCATGAACACACGTTTCTTCATTGGTTAGAAAATACAAGATCTTTGCAAAAGAATATTAATGATACTAATACTATTGGGCATTCTGTGGACGGTAAAATAACGAGTAGTCAGTTCACATACACTCTCGGCTACTCTGCAAGTATGTTTTATGTTCTCTTCCTGCTTAAGTAGGGACTGTGCTTCCCCCATACAAACATCTACTAATAGTTTGTGTGTAGTATGTAGGACACTGATTAATATGTTACATAATTAAGAGCTAATACAATACAATATAGAAAACATAGTAAAAGATATTGGCAATTTAGGTGATGATGGTGTGCTGGCCGATGTGTTATCACCATAATAAAATTAGGGTTAAACCCAAGATTGGTGCATGAGGAGTTAACGTGTTTCTCATATGTGGCTACAGGTGTACATTTAGGTTAATAAACATGGGAGCTATTCGGTCACAGTTTAACGTGGCTTTCATTAAGGTCATAGCAGGGGAATCACTCTATCTTCATGTATTTGAACTGAGATGTTCAACATTTGGTCAGATTACTTCCAAGATCCAATCAAGAGTCCAGTTTTCTAGAATGAGATATAGATTTCAATTATAGCAGATTTACAAAACATAGCTAGCAAACTATAGTTATTTTCTTTATCTTTACACCAATTAGAAAGGGCAGTTATTTATTATTGTGGGGTAAGGAAAAGTAAGATACCCAGATCATCAAACCTGTGAGATAATAAAATGAACACCAAGTTATATAGGAAAAGGGATCCAAACAATTAATCCAGTGTCCTACAATAATGAAAAGGAATCCTCAGGCAGTTCATTACTTCCAAACAGATGTGTAGTTATATTAGGATTATTTATCCATATCACAACAGAAAGATATCCTGACAAACAGTTTTAACTGCACTCGCTGGCACATTTCCTACGCAGCATTGCTAAATGCCCCTAAGCTCCCTGTAGCCAGATTTATACAGCAGATTTTAAAGCTCAGAAGTTCACTAGGAGATATGTTAGATTCTGGTTTCTACTATTTTTTTTGTTATTTGATGATTTAACTGTGGTTTAATTGAAAATGTGCAAAGCATTACTGAGCAATAAACCATTCCTGCAGTGGCTGCAATAAGCCCTCACTGCGGTACTTTGGTTGCTATTTCCTAACGATAATAAGTATACAAGTAGCGAAGCAAGATTATTTCATATGAGACGACATTCATATGGTTCCCTCTAATTGAATTTTTGGCTTGTTACCTCATTGGCTCTCCATCTGGGATTGTGTAGTTGGTCCCCCACCCCCACCCCCTAACCCCAGAGATTTTCTTATAATACTGCATAAAATAGAGACACAAAATGATGATAGATGACAGCACATTGAGGCATATTCTGGATTCCCATCTCTGAAGGTTCATTGGTTGTCAACAGAAAATAAACACCAAATATATGGATGAAAAAAAGTATTTTGTTTGAAAGTGCAATTAGAATACCAAGTGCCATAATCTTTAATTGGGATGAACATACCTTGCCTCTGCAATCATTTCATGACAAGGAATAATTTAATCTTGAATTTAAACATGGGGACAAACTGAGAGTGGAACACAAAAACCAGAGCACAGAAAAGTTTTGTGGGGTACTATGGGTTTTCATTACAGTGCAGAGAAATGTCAAAATGAATTTTCACCCAATGTTCTTTTCATTCAAAGAATCACCACTAAGTCCCTGGACTAAAATGACAAGTCAATCTCTATGCTAATGGTCACCCTGTAAAACAATTAAGCTATATAGCAGGGTTTTTTTTGTTATGCCATTTCTGAATGAGAGTTAGGATTTCTAGCATTGAAATTATGCAGATAAGTGAAATATTATGTTCTAAAACATCCTGTATTTAGCCACAGATGCTTGCTGTCAAGGAATAAAGATGGTACGTTTCTCTTTAACCTATTTGACAAGGTATGATCATGAAAGCTCAGTAGTAGTTGACAGTGTGCAACAGGTTTAAAGGGGAGACTGAAGCCTGTCTGTAATTATTCCATTTTTAATAAAAGTACTTGGGCATAAAGCAAGTGTAACAAATGAGATCTATATAGATATTCAAGTCATGTGTATGCTCCATGAAGCTTTTAGCCCTTTAGCTATTCATTACTGGGTATGCAGAAGGGTGGCCTTGAAAAAGAAAGCTCTTATTAAGGACAGGAAGGTCCTCTGCCTTCACATTTGGACTCCCAATGGGTTCGTAATTTGGTTGTCTGTCTTTGATATGGTGCTGATGTCATTATGATCTTTACGGCGTAATTGGTATATGTGTAAATGCAGAAGTGTTTAATAATTCCCCTCAAGGTAATCACACTGCCTTTTATATCTGGAAATGCAATATCTTCCTGGCTATGTCGTCTCTCTCAGATATAAAACAAATATAACAATAGCTACAGTTTTTCTCATAATAGTATTAAAATTGCTAAAAAAAAATGAACTGTAATCTTACTATCTGTCTATCTATCTATCATCTATCTGTTATCTATCTATCATCTATCTATCATAATATATATTATGAAGGTAATGAAACTTCTTTGCTTTTTGCTTATTAAACACAAGGTAATCATGTAAAAAATAGACAACTAACTCGCAGTAGCTGTAGCGTAAACTCACATAACCCAAGCAAAAGCCATCTTGGGAGGGAACCTGAAGCATTGTGAGTGGCATCACAAGCTACTTTGAAAAAAAAACAAATTTAATTTTTTCCTAATTTGATTTTTATGTTTAGAAAAAAACATCTGGAGTCCCCAAACTATCCCTTCAGCACAGATACCACAATATTTTCCCAGCTTTCCCAAGACAAGCCCCATTGGCAGGAGGTCTAGAAGCGCCTCACCAGACATGGTTGCCTCTAGACATAAATTGCAAGCTATCTGTGCTGAAGCTGAAAAATTGAACCTAACAAACTGAGGCGCTAGCCTAAGCATGGGCACAGGCGGGACATAAGCAAAATCGGAGTCAGGACGACGCAAGGTCCGAACACGAAGAATCAGCCAGTGGAGTAAGGTACAGTACCAAAAGCTATCAGTGCCATTGAATACTTACATCTTAACGGCCGCAAAGTCACTGTTGAATGTGAATCTCACAAATACACTGCAAGCTAGGAGTCAAGCTAACCTGCAGAGAATCAGTTAGGGTGACTTTAACATCTAGCGGTAAATATAGAACCAATGACATTAGTTTCATCACATTGTGAAATATTGAACACAATACACTTAACAATAAGGCTCAGTTGGTGTGTGATTGTTCGACATTATCTACTGTCATTTTCTCCGCCACAGTGAAATCACCTCAGTTTTTGGCCTGACCGACCAAAAACACTGAAAATATCGGTTGGTTGGGCCAAAAAAATCTGCTGAGCGTACCCACTAACCAAATTTCTTGTGAAGATTTTTTTTTCTCCTATAAGTCCATTCTTTTTTATAGTACCAGAACCCCCTGTCCATTGTGACCAGAAATCTCTGGTCTGGGGATCTGCTCCACATCAACCCTGTAGGCCCTGTAGGTCATTAACATATTGAGCTGACACCCAATCACAAAAACTTTTCTTTTCAACATGTGATAGAACGGGCAGCATGGAGTTTTCCATACCTGAAATTGGAGAAGTGTAAAACAGGGAGATGCAATCTAATCATTGTAGTTAAAGTGAGGGTATGTAATATCGTGTAAGCGAGGTTTTAACAATCAGTTTGCAGAGTCTTTATTCTAAGCATCACAGCAATGCAATAGAAATTTTAGTTAAAGTAGTGTGGACCTTACTGTGTTGATCCATTTGGGGTTAAAACCCATGCGCATTGCACTGCTTACTTGACCACCAATCCACAATGTGCTAAATCCCGCAAGTGTCAGTATTTTAAAGTAGATTGTGGCCACAGGTAAGTAGCGGGGACAAAACAAATGCATTCCCCCCAAAGGCATTCTACCAATGTGTCAGCTAAGAAAGAAAGCTGGTATAAAAATGTCTGGACAGGGTAGGTAACTTGGAACCACTTATCATTTTAAAGGTCAAACTTTTCTTTAAAGAGTCCATTTCTATATGTAATCACCATCTTTTCTTGAGCCCATATGTTATGTAAAGACTAGAAGAGTTACACTTTGGTAATCGATAACATGTAACTGAACTGCAGTTAATATTTTTTTCATATCTCAAAATCCATATCACTTGTAATTTATCATTGTGTGTTACTATGGAGGGCTCAAACTAACTGTAATAAAGAGACATTAAAAAAACTGCCAATTTCATTGTGGAGAGTTTGACATTTACTGATTATATAGTTTAATGTGAAATGGCCTTTGTGCACAAGAATATAATATTTCACAAATACGTTGAATGACATGTCTGTATAACCAAAATAACAGACATTATTGGGCACCAAAGATGCTGAGGTCATGCTCTAAATTTAGTTTACAGTTTGGTGTTGGTTTCCATGGACAGTCAATATATATTTGCTTCACTTGTTTTCCAAGTCACTGTTATTCCTAGTACAGCTATTTTGACCTGCTAAAGTCTGGATGCGGTAGGATTAATTGAATTAAAAAGTTACTAACTTCATTCATCCTGGTCATGTATATTTGTTGTATAACTTGTATTGTTGGATCAACTAGCTACTAAAATCCAGTTGATCCAAAGAACACCACGGGCATGTTATGTCTCATGCTGACCACGGTAGTGTCATTGTATACAGAAATGTTCAGTATTATGGATCCACATTTATTGGCCAAATTATAGGACTTACCAACAATAAAGTATCAGAACTTTGGGGACAATGCTGTAATCAAATAAAGAGATGGAACATCTTTAAGAAGGATTATGCTGGCCATAAACTCAAATTTACGTGTGACTCGAAGATAATTGATGCAAACGTTAAAGGGCATTTCCAGCCTAAAATAAACATTGCATGTAATGTTCAACCCCCCCCCACCCCAAACCTAGATTTTGCATTATTTCATCCTTGCCAAAGATGCCCCTGAAGTTACCCGATCCCTCACCGCCTGGGGCTCCCATGCTCTATTTTAGCGTTTCAAGCAAAAAACAGGAGCAGAGAGAGCCTCTGCACTGACGGGTCATGGCTGCAGGCAATTGGGGGTGACGTCACGTCGCGTCTTAACTGACAGACGCAACAAGGAAGTAGATCAGCAATCAGCTGCAGAGGAGCGGCGAAGGATCATGTTATTACCTAACATGATCCTTCGCCGTCCTCTGTTACTTCAGGGCATCTTTGGCAGGGATGGATAATGCGGTTTGGGGGTGGTGGTGACATTTCTATGCAAAGTTTATTGAGGCTGGACATGCCTTTAAACCACAACGATTAGAGTAGATAAAAAAGGCAAAACTGAATGCATTTGACTCCATGGTCCTTAATGGGGGCTATACTCTTCACTGGACTACTGTGGCATTATGCATGGTTCCTTGGAAGATAGTAAAATTACATTAAAGGGCACATGGTCTCCAAACATAAACAACATCTCTGGTTGGTGTAGCCAGGAAATATATATTACGGAAAATGTTAAAAATTTCTGCTTCCAGTAGTTTGAATGACATCACCTTGTCCCCAGGGCAGAACATGCTCACAAAAGACTTAATGCAGGCAGAGAAATTGGTCACATGTATACAAGCTGGTGATAGAGAAAGTGTTCAGGTTAAACCTGCTAAACCTTTCCAGAAATATAATTCTCACAAGTTTTACCTAGAGTTGTGATCCAGGGCTTTTATTTAACCCTAAGTTTTTGCAAGACACAGTTGCCCTTGAAGGCTGCTTCACACTAGGAACGACAAAAAACTGCATTGAGTGACGTTTCAAAACGTATTTGTATCCGTTGCTGACGTTTCATTGCGGTTTTAACACATTTTTGGCCACGTTATTGGCAGGGCCAAGACATCACAGGAACTCCCAGACATCGCTTACACCAAAAACCAGACAAAAACGCGTGCGTTGTTATCCGTTGTAATGCGTTTCATAGCATTGCAGCAGTGCTTTTTAAACGGACTGGAACCGAATACAAAGCAGCGATTGTGAACAATATATAAAATCCTAACGTTTTAATGTCTGTCTATTTTCAAAACGTGTCTGCGTTTCAAAAAGGATACAAACTGATGTAGTGTGAACAAGCCCTGAAAAGTAGACTCCAAACTTCATGACAATTGAATCATCATGTTCTGATTTGGAGAAAGGACTAAGGATTCAACTTATTTTCTCTACACAGGGCTTGTTTTTAGGCATAGGCCACCTAAGCAAAGAACTAGGGCGCCTATGTTGATCCAGGGCGCCTATTCTTCTCCCCAGCATCTCCCTATCCGCTGTTTACTTGCTGTGTTAGATCTGCTCTCCTTGTTCAGCGTAATCTGCAACATTGGATCTATACAGAGCCTGAACCCACACACTCTACATAGCAACAACGTTGCAATTGGCAAAATGAAAAGGTGAAGGAAGGAGGGGGAGGATAAGCTCAGCTAATAGACTGAGGAGAACAATTCTAAAATGCCAGGTAAAAGCTGCTGCACACTTTATAAGACAGTGACTGAGACTAGCAGCCATGAGATCCCTATTTTTTTCCTTCCACCCAACTCTCCCAATTAGAACTTAGAGTAGGTGGGGAGTGAACGATCAAGGAGGAGACATGGAAAGCAAGGTACATACTGTATCATGTCAATGCTGGCAGCTGGAAGGGTTAAAGATATACTCTGCTTTCACTGAAGTGTTAATAGGAAAGTCAGTTGGCATTGAATGGTTCATGGTAATACTCTTCTGGCACTGAAAGGTTAATGGTATACTAGGGGAAGTCTACTAGCACAGAAGTGTTAATAGCAATACTCTGGAAAGGTGCTGGCACTGAAGTATTAATAGTAAAGTCTGCTGGCACTAAAGGGTTAATGGTAATGTTCTGCTGGCCATGAAATTATTAATGCCAATATTCTGGAAAAGCACTGAAAGAGTACAACTCAGATCTCACCAAATTTCCTGTTCTGCCATACTCGGCTGAAACAATTTCTGGGGAGAACACTGGTTGCACATACCGCACATCCACTGAAACCTATCCTGTCCTTCCAATCAGTATTTCATTGGTGCCCAGTGTCGCTGCATTCATACAAAGTATGTATACACGCCGCCTCACCTGGTACAGCCCGTGTGCCTCTTACCAACTAGTAGCGGTCCATATAAAGAACAGTCGCAGTAGACGGTTGTCAGAAGCAGAAGGAAGAAAACCCAGCTGTAGTTTGTAGGCCAATTTTTTTTGTGTGGGGGGCGCACGTAGGTGGGAGGGCGCCTAGGGCACTAAAATGGCAGAAACGGCCCTGTCTCTACATATAATAGTTAGAGATGGGATTCTGGGTCCGAATTGGGGGAATATTTTTTAGAGTGCTGCTGCTTATGGATATAAAAGATAAAAAGAGGATAAAATGAATTAAGATGTTGTTTAAACATTTTATGTACATTAAAATTGATAAATCATATAAAAATACCCACTTACTATGGTAAAAATATACGAAAGTCCACTCATGAAGTGTATTTGTCCAAAAAAACCCTATTAACTACCTTTCAGGGTATTTCAGTAAAATGCAATGTGCAAAAAACCAAGTTCACCTTTAAAATTATTTAAGGAGCACTGTGTCTTTAAAAGCCTTAAAATACAACCTAGCTACCCATATGCAAGGGGCCCTATAAAGCGTTTTACTGCTTTATGCAGCTTCTCAGCAGTTTCCTCGTAATTAAAAACTCGAAAGTAGTTTCCGATTGTATTTTCAAGGTTATCGAATGTTCGAGGTATTTTTGAGAGTTACCGAAAAAAATCTCGTACATTCAGTAACCCTCAAAAATACGTTACAACCCTCAAAAGTAAGTTCCGTTTTCGGATCTTCTTTTTTTTCCTGTGTTCCATAAATCCGAAAATGGAACGAAACTTTTGGGTTCGGCCATCTTAATGATAATAATAAATAATAATGTTTCCTAGTAGAACCGCTCCATCAAATATCTAAGATACCATCCACAGATGGTATATGTGGGTAGACAGTATTCACACACTCACTCACACACAATGCTGTAGGAATGTTGTTGTTTATGAAGAAAGTAAAACTCACCCTGGGAATTCTAGATATGTGAATCAGAGGGGTTTTTATTGAGAAATAAATATTAGGGTGGCTTTTTGAGAAGAAATACACCCGTTGAATGGGGATTTAAAGATGGGTCACCATGTTTTTGTGGAAATATAAATCTACTTAATTGGCATGGAAAGTATTGTACACAGTTTTATTGTACATATACCTACACCGTCCCAAACCCCACATTTACAATACTTACCTTTCTCCCTGGACATCCTAACACAATAATAATTACCTTGAAGTCCGTTGGACCTCCACTGGCTTTGACTCTCTGAGACTCTCCGAAGATGCAGCTGTTAGTCATGGTGGTGACACCACGGCCAAGACTTATGAAAGATGCACTGCTCCTCTGCTTTATGGCTGCAAGCTTACATAGAGCTCACAATGCCATAATGAGGTGGCAGAGAAAAGTGAGGGTCCGGTGGACTTAAAGGTTAGCTTCCTTGTCCCACGGCAAAAGGTAAGTATCGTGCAAGTGGGGTTTGAAGGTGTTAATTATATAGTAAAAAAATATATATTCTGAACAACCCTTTAAGGCTGAGTCCACATGTAGGCGCGTAGGAGCACTCCAGAAAAGGATGCAAATGTGTTTCTGGGTGCTCGCACGTATTGCCGGTTGCACAGTTTTACACAATCAGAGCGCATGCAATAGTGCAAAAAAATTGCAGCGCACAGCAGCTCACCTAGTGTGGCCATAACAATTGGGCCACATTAGTGTGCACTTTTTAACATGCAATCGGAAAACGCAAACGCAATTGGATCACGTGTTAAAATGGGCTTGTGATGCCTTGCCCTAATCCTGTTGGAAAGTGTAAATGTAGGACTACAGGTCTAGAGGAAAGTTTTGTCATCTAAACGTAAAATATATTTCCAAAAATGCAAGGTATAGAAGAAAATGAATAGAGGTGGGATCCGGGTCAGACTCCAATTTTGGCCTGGATCCAAAACAGAATCCCTTGGTTCCGAAATCCGAATGTTCTGTCCAAAACCGGGTGGATTGTTTGGATTTCAGGACTTCGGAGCGCATTATCTTAAGTAGCTTGAATGTTCCATAATCATCGAGAATGCGCTCCAAAGTCCCGAAAGTACGTTCCGTTTTCGGATTTTCCGGAGATCCGTAAATCTGGAAACGGAATGATCTTACCAGTTATGGAAATCTCTAAAAATGAATGGATATGAACTACAAGAAACAGCATAGGGGAATCATTGAACAATTTTAATCTAATTAAATTATACGTAATAGACTATGTAAAAACACTTAAGTTTAGGGATAATTTCGTGTTTTAAGCAGTTTAAGTACAGTGCTGTATGACCCTACGTACCAGTTTTGACTTGGGGTTTGAGTTCAAATGAAAGATGACTATAATTGCAAATGTGTTTTGGGGATTCCTACATCATTAAAATGGTATCTCATAAATCATTTACAAGGATTTAAGCACTTTATGCTTTAGTACTTTAAAGGGCATGTCCACCCCCAAAAACTAAAATTTAACCCTTACTGGCCACATCAAGTAGTTTAAAACACATCCTTACACATTCCTGTTCAAAATAGTTCCCTGCTATGCCCCTCCAAAGTCCAGGAAACTGTGTGTGGAGCAGTGTGTGACTCATGCTGTGCCTGAGACTTCCTCAACCTCTCAAGGTTGAGGCATGGTCAGTGCAGCCCTCCCTGCCTCTCAGCCAATCACGGACGCGGTGCGCGGTCCCGCCCCCTGCTTTCAATTCCATGCAAGCAGAGGCCTGAACACTGCGGCGGAGGAGAGAGGGCAGGTAAGTAAGAATGGGGGACTTTCTAACAATTATATTAATGCGGTTGGGGCTGGGGGAGCATGCCCTACACATATCAAAAGTTAAATTTGGGTGGACATGCCCTTTAAGGGCATCTAACTGAAAAAAATAGTTTGAAATTAAAAATCAAAAAATGTGCCCATTACTGAAAACTATAATTCTTACCAACTATCACTGCACCATTTATTTCTTGATTTGTCCCCTATTTCTTTACATACCAATCTGAAATATCTTACATTTCAGCTGTAAATCAAGTACCTTATTATACACCAAAACTGCACAAAGCAGAATAGTTTAATGGAATGGTGATATTTCATATATGTGTGAATTGCATCATGGGAATCTCCCTCTTTCATGCTGCTATATTGAATACTGAGCATGCTTGCCCTCATGGAAAGTCTGGTCATATGGAAGGGGGTGTCAGTTAAGAGAGGGAGAAGGGATACTGAGCCTGACACATCAAGTACTGCATTGAAGAATGCAAACACACAAACCTCAGAGTAATGGCTGTTTACATGTAGCAGTTTTAAGGATTAAGGTAAAAGGTATTTTTTTCCATAATTGCCATTTAAAAGAAAGAAAATGTGTAGAAATTGATAGAAAATGACCATCTGTAGGTTTATTACTACACAATAATGCAAAAATGCACAGCCATGTGTAGAGGCATTGAGTACCTGCTGGGTATCTATGTTTAACTAACTGAAACTAGAGGCAGAGGAGTTAATTGCAAGTAGTGGAGACTGTGACTAATTAAATGGTTTTCTTTGTTCTGGTCACTCACACAAACCACAAACCTATTCTCTCTTCAATTTCTCTCACTCCCTCTTTACTACTTTATCTATGAAATCAAACCTCCTAGACTCTTTTGGCTCTCGTTCTCTTTCTATCAGACATTATATGAATTCTGGAGATGTCATTACTTCAAATAGGCCACAACCACAGCTTACTGTGCTCCCACCAAAGTGTATAGGCATCCATTGGAAGTTTTTTCTATGGGAATGCTTGCAGAAAACAAAGAATATGGTAAGGGCAGGAGAGGCTCTTTCCGTCTAAATTTCATTGGTGTTTCAGGAAAGAGTGGCACAAGGACAGCTTGTTCTTTGTGCAAGAGACACAGTCAAATAAACTAACAGCACCCTTTAATTTTTACTGCAACATACTGATATATAAGGGATAATAAGCCCCTTTCAGTTTATATAAGGACTAGCGGTTAAGCCTGTTAACATAACGGGCGCTATCTCTCTCTCTCTCAGTGCATGCGAACTGACAAAAAGCCGCACACAGATTCATGGACGCACATAAGGGCTTTTATTATATAGGATATTAAGCCACATGGTTTCCAGACCACATAGAAGCACGAGGCCACAGGCCAATAGTTTTATACAGGGTAGG
Organism: Hymenochirus boettgeri; assembly: GCA_019447015.1. Taxonomy (NCBI): domain Eukaryota; kingdom Metazoa; phylum Chordata; class Amphibia; order Anura; family Pipidae; genus Hymenochirus; species Hymenochirus boettgeri. The sequence continues at coordinate 211,905,505 of CM033471.1, read as the reverse complement.
GAATTTCGAGGTGTGATAATATCCTTATATTATAATGTGAAGGGGCGCATTATTTCTTATAATACAGGAGTTTCTGATTCCTCCCCCCAGCTCCAGGAGGTCCTGTTAGTGAAGTTAAATGGAAAAAAACGCTTTGTTCAGGCATAAACACTCAATGTCTGGGCAGTGGGATATAAGAAAGAGTCATAGCGTCAATGTCAGTGGCGTAACTACCACCTTTGTGGGAGGGGGGGGGCGTGTGGTAGTAGGGCCCGCCACAAGCCCAAGATGCTCCCGTGATCAGCTGTTTTAAACAGCGTTATAAGTCGGACCCGAACTTCTGGAACTTAAACCGGAAGTTGGGTCCGGTCTTTTAAACAGTTGATCGTTTGTATGTTTCATTCATACGCGCGATAAGCTGTTTAAAATGACTGATCACAGGAGGCATCTTGGAGGGATGAGGGTCAGGGGCCCGGCTTCCATCTCATGGGGGGGAGCTGCAGGTACGCCCCTGGTGATTGTAATAAGGATTCTCACCACTGCCCCTCCCCATTCTAAATCCAGAGCCTATTTATTATATAGAACAAATAGAACATTTGCTGAGGCCCTACCTCAATGCACAATATCATTTGTATCCACTTTTTCATGCATTTGCGTTCCAGGGGATTATGGATAAAAAGATAAAACTGCAGTCCTATTATTTTGTGTCTGCTTGTGTCCACCCAAACGTTGCCTGAGATATCTCACATTTGGACGAATAAAAGGAACATTTTTGCAACTTCTTTTGGAGTATCCTACTGCAATGAATTTTTTTGTGAATATTTTTTGTGAAACAGAGAACTGGTAAGCAGTACAGTTGCCGAGGGACGAACTTTGGAGGGGTTTTTGTAATTTGTGAGTTTATGTGTCTATTTTTCATGCATTTTCTATAGACTTCTATTCATTTTGATGAACCAAAATGGTGATTGTAAGCGTTAGAAAATGGCAGTGCACACAGTGGGGGGCTACTTCCCACAATTTACATTATAAATAAATGGGTTTGCGGATCACAAATGTGGCAGCAGTGGGGCCTATGCCTTAATGCAGTTAGCATCTACATTTAATTCTATTTTTAAACATTTGACCAATCACTTATTACAGATTCTAACCGGTAACCCATACAATTTTGAGAAATTCTCATTAGCACCCCAATTAAAATTAATATTTCTTACCTAATATAGCAAACAGTTTAAAAGGATTTCCAAACTTTCTGTATTAATGCTTAGGCTGGTAGAACATTGCACTTGATTACACCTTTCTATTAATAATCCTGTGGAGTTGAAATCAATGCACCCTTTGTCAATCAACCTTTTGCACTTTGAAAACCATTTTAATGAAAAGGTTGCAGAGAGGTTACTTTAGTGACCCATATATATTCTAACAGGGTAATTACATTAGCTTATTGGAATCTCTGTCAGGGTGGAAAAAAAAGGTTTTAGCCAACCTGGCTAAATGAACCCTTTTAATATTAGTCGGCCATCAAATCCCTAAATAAAACTTAATAAGGACCAGAACTGCATTGTTTACTTCAGGCAAGTCGATAGTAATTTTCTATCCATTTCAAAGACTTCCTCTAGTATTCATTTTTTGGCTTTTGCTTTCCTTGCTGTTGCACAAATTAATGGTATTATGCCTTCTAATATTTATCCTTTTCTAATGTAACACACTCAGTTACATATTTCACAAAATCCATATCAGGGCTCATTTACACTGGTCTGTTTTTGGTGGTGTTTCCTGAACGTACCAAAAAAGCAAGGACACATAGAATTGGAAGCAGTTCAGAGAAGGGCAACTAAAATAATAGGGAATGGGGGGGCTTAACTATGCAGGCAGATTAGACAAGTTAGGGCTGTTTACATTAGAGAAGTGATGTTTGCGTGGGGATATGATCACTTAATATAAATATATTAATGGGCCATAAAATAAACTTTCTTGGTGCGTACTAATCTGTCATATCATAGGACACATGGACAGCCTTTAAGATTGGAAAAAGAAAATTCATCTTCAGGTTAGGAAAGGTTACAGTGAGAACGGTGAAACTGTGGAATGTCTTCCAGCAGATGTGGTAATGGGAAGTTCACCGAATAGCTTTAAAAATGGGCTAGATAGTTCCTAAAACTTAAAAATATGGGAATTACTGGTATTAATACATATAGATCTGGTTGATCCAGGGATACTTTCCGATTACAATTTGGAGTCAGGAAGGATTCCCCCCCCCCCTTTTTTTTTTAAGCTGTTTTTTTTTTTTTGCCTTCCTCTGGATCAACTGTTAGGTAGGGTTAAAAGAAAAAGGAAGGTGAAAAGGTTGGACTTGATGGACATATGTCTTTATTTAACCTCGATTACTATGTTACTAATTCAATAGTACCATTCGCACTATTGGTTCCGATTGTGTCTGTTTGCGTTCTGGTCCATTGCATTTTAAAAATGCACTGCATGCAGCATCCTGTCCATTTTTTGCATGTGTTTCTATTTAAATATATGGAAAATGCATGTGGAAAAATGGATACAAATGCATGCAAAAAACGGACAGAAACTGACAGAAATGCATGCTGTGCGTTTCTGTCAGTTCTAGTGTGAACTAGCCCTCACAGTTTAGTGCCATTCAGAGGAATCAAATGCTCAGCTCCTCGATTAGAATCCCAAACTCCAATCTAATGCAACGAACTTCCATAACCATGGGTGTGCAGGGTCTTCTAATGGTTGCAAACTGTAGGCAAGAACCCTTGTTGTCATCTTTATTGTGTGCAGTTTGGATAAGTGTTAGGAGTAAAAAAATAAGCTTATTTATTACCACATGGGAATGTACAGTAGAGTCATGCTGTACCCTCTTAGAACTGTGCATCATTGTGATGATAAGTGAGAAATCCCAGTTCTGACCAAACCAGATATAGAGGAGAAGCTAAGGGTTTGAAAGCTCCCTGAACTTAAAAAGTTTCGTAGAGAAAAACTTGTTGAAAGGCGATGTTGAAAATGACTCTTTGATTTCACTTGAATTTGATTAAAATTTTAGGGTTGAACCTGACAACTTGTTCCATTCATTATAACTTTTCAGGAAAAATGATTAACTGGGTCAAATTGCGAATATTTGAAATGATAAATTATGTGTGATGTTTATACGTTTTAATGTTCAAAAGTTTAAAGATAGAATCTGTTTTGTAGATGCGATGAGACCCTAATAGCCCCACATTCTAGTTAAAAGTAATAAAAGTTTGGGAAATTCTGTTAAGTGGTTGGTTATACCCTATTTAAGCATCCAGTGGTTTAATTTTATAGAATTCACAAGACAATTTGTGGAAATCAGTAGAAGGATATCGGAAAGGTAGAGTCAATGGTTCTAACAGTGGATTTTCTGAACATAATACTTTCTAATTATTTCCTTGTTGTAGACACTGAGAATGGGGTCATTTGAGCGCATAAAGCAACCAATAATGGTGGATTATTATCTTAGGTCATTTACAAACTGGCACAAAGACCGTCCCCTTTGCTATTTATAAACATTTGTTCAGCTTATGGGTTAATTAGCTACATAAGCAATTCAAATATAAGAAGTGAGTGAGCACTCAGTGAACAAGACTGACATCATGCAAGTGACATAACAACGCAATAAAAACCTTTGCAGCCTCCCCTTAAATGTGCAACAAGTATTTAGCATTATGTGTAAGAGCTGTATCATATAAACTCAAGCAGATGCAGTTGCGTTATCAACAGGGCATTCTGCTTATATTATCTCCCAACATGCAGTTCATTTTAATGTAATTTATTACTGGTTAAACCATGTTTAAAAGGGCTAGATATATCTAAACTATATTTCACTAATTAACACAGGTTGAACAATATATCTCAGCTGTTTTAAAAATTGGTAAAATTCCAATTTTTAAAAACTTCCATTGTGTCAATGCCGTAAGTGATTGTTGCTATTAGTATTATATTCAAAATTAATTTATTGAAAGAAATGTAACTAATATAGTTAGAACCTTCAGATCATGATCAATTTCTATACCGGGGGGCTAAAATGATCCCCTGTAATCAAAACTCTGTGTTTTCTGTACTTTATAGTCCTTCTAGTCTGCGTGTTTATTTAGCACGGAAGATGACAATGTAATGGAGACCTAATGTGATTTCACGTTGCCAAAAAAAAAACATAGAAGAGAGAATGTGAGAATGTCTCACACCTGCAATGAATTTTCAGCAATAACTTTAGAGACTGGTCCATTCACTAATTAACAAGCCATGCATTGTTGAATTAAATCTGATATTTCTTTGATTTAGTTAATTATTTGTTTCTGTCCCACAATGCATTTTCCGATAATTAGGCTCTTTAATATATATCGTACACAAACAAGTGAACATGAAAATTCTCTATGGAGTGAGTGTATAATATAATGATAATCATTATATTGAGTTATCATTATTGAAGGTTTGCAAGGGTTTGATGCTAACTGAATTGTAATTGGATTTTACACTTATTTGATGATTTCCCGGTCTTTATTTTTACATATTACATTAGCAATAAAATTAAATATTCAATGTAGTAATGGAGATTTACAGGAGTATATAAACAGTTCATTTTGCAATAAATTGTGCTAACCAATGACGTCCTTGCACAAACTTCCTCCTATGATCTGATAATTCTTCCATAGATATGCACAATTTGTAAATAAATTCCTATACAAACTTCCCTACCAACCATCATCTCAGAGAAAGAAGCATCGGAGCAGACCTTTAAATACAGGTTTCAAGCTGAGAACTTAGTGAGGAGAAAAGAATTCTAATGATCAGCAGGAGAATAGCCAGACACTATAGACACCAGGGTGCCTTTCAGATTACAAAACAATAGAATGTGTGGTCTTCTCATTAAATTCTAATTTGCCGTTTCAGTGGTATGGCTTGCATGTTCTGTAATGTTCAAAGTCTTTAAGGCTGCTGGCTTGCGCTTCCAAGATGTTTAAACATAAAATTGTAAATCTTTTAATGAGAGCTTGGTGTACCCCACTATGAACAAGGACTTCTATTGACTCTTAAAAACTTTCTTTATAACGATTGAAAAAGGGTTATGAAGGCTCAAGAAGAAATAACTAAAATAAATAATAATAACAAAAGGCTTTTTATTATAGTATAGCATGAGATTAAATTTATAGGAAATGTTATTTCTTGTTTACATAATTGAATGCCTTATAATAATGAGTTTATTGTGCACAACTCGTTTGCTTGTTTTCTTTCTTCTTGCATATCTCTCTAATACACCGCTTATTTCTAGCGATGAAGTCTGGTTCTGAGTTAAACCCGGTTTCCAAAAATTTGGACTTAACACAATTTAAAAAGTGGCGATAACCTGTGGCAAAATGTCAGTGGTGATAAGTGTTTAGTTGCATTAAATTCTAGTCAAGGCATACGGTAAGTGCCCATATACAAGCATCTACCCTATCAATGAGTCTTCGGAACGTGTCAGTACATTGTGGAGTGTTTCTCAATGCTAATAAGGGTCCGGGGGGGGGGGGGTGTACTGGTACAATTTTCCAGCATTTACTGTATATGATCACTTATTTCGGGGTTACCAAAGATCACCATTTCTCTATCGTTGCGATACAGGACTTAACGCAATAAATTAATTCTTCTTGTTCTTTAAAGCAAAATTTAAATGCACATTGGGTTTATCTGTCTCCTCCTAGAACCCTATCCACTGTTGAAAGGCCAGTGAAAATAGCAATAGGGCATTTCAAACTACTATGGCATAATGTTTAATGGGAAGTGTAACTACTATGAATGAACTCCCTGGTTCGGTTTGCAGAAATTCTAAAAAATACTTCCTTTGGACAGTTGGAAGCTTCAAAATCATTTAAAATCTGAGCTGGTATCTTACACCAAGAAAACCCTTCTGCCCCTGAAACCCATTCAATTGGTGGTTCAGAGGGTATCATCTCTTGGGAAAAGTCTGCAAATCAGAAACATGCGTGTTTGTTCTTACTTGCAATTACCTCTTACTGTATGACGGTCATAACTCTGTTAAGGTAATTTTGTCTGCTCTTAGAGAGAGAATGTCAACCTTCAAAATGTCCTAATATATGTATTGCCGGATGATTACATTTAACAAAGGTATGAAAACTCTGCAGTGATTGCACACAACACAGAGAGATACAAAGGGCAGATATATGGCTCTAAGGATCTCACAATAATTCTGGCCATTCTCTGATTAGATATTTGATAGATTTGACTTTGTTGACTATTCTATAAAATGTCATTGGCAGACTTTCCACCTTTAGTCAGTGTTAGTGTTTTGAGTTATCTGATGCTTTTAAAAAATTAATTGCTAGAACCATAATATATATACATATATATTCTAATATGAATCTAGCAATGTTTCACCCCTTTCATTTTTATGTTGACTTTATATTAACGACCTTCATGGTACTATGAAGATTTATGAAGTTGAGTCACATAAGATATTGTACAGGGGCCAGTGAAGTGTCCAGGCTTTTACTACTAAACATGATTACATTGTATATGTTGGAAACATATTTTGGTTACCACATACACAAACCGCATATACACAAAACCGCATACACCACCACAACCGACCCCCTAAACTGTATATGTTAAGGGAATTGGTGGATTGTGTACCTGTACATGGGACATCGCATTAGCTCCTCTACTTAAAATAAAGAGAACTGACACTGACTAAAGTTAATATTTTCTGTCGTCCTGTCCACTGTGATTCCAATGAGATAGTTTGTTGCCATCTTCGTTTTTGGACGCCCACATTCGATATTAGGCAAATCCCAACAGATCTGGTTGGATTTGTCTACTATCTGCCATGTGTATGGACAACTTAAGATTCTATTGCATGTGTTTATGTTAAGGAAACTTAAAATGATTTCCCTGGTTTGGTTAGAGGAGGCTGCAAGGTTGGAATAGTCTCTTCCTACTGACATCTTTAAAAAACAAAATGATTGCCTTTGTAGATGGCTAAATGAAGGCAAGGAACATCCCAGCTTTTCAGCGTTCATACAAAACGTTACCGATACTACAGATGTAATGTGCAGTTTTTCATACTTGGCATTACTTAATGTTCATTGAGTTTCTAGATCCTTTTAAGGCAATGTACTAGGAGTCGCAAGGCAAAAGACACCTTTAAAGGCACAGTAACTGATATAATAGACGTTAGTGAGGGTTTGGAGATGCCTTATTGGGTTTTGCAAAACGTACCCAAAAAGCTGCTGCAATGGTCTAATAAAAGACATCTCTGTGGGGGTTTTTGATGCCAGTTTATGGTGGCTGCCCCCGTCACTAAACCAAGTCACTATTGCTATATTACATCTGCAGAATGATTGTATTGGTGTAAAATTATAATTTTATAAAAAGCTAAAAAAAAGTTGCACTCCCGTGATTATGGGGACCTATTATATTGTTCTCATTTTTGTATAAAATAGTATTACCATCTTTAAATAATAATTTGTGCATACTTTCATGTTTTTTTTTTTTAATTTAACTTTCATTTAAATCACTTTTCACTTTTAATAAAAGAATCATTAACCGTAGGGCAATATATGGAGCTGAACAGCAAAACTGGTCACTTCACACCACTGGACCGACCAGGAAACCACAAACTATGCTCTCTGCCTTGCAAGCCAGCAATCAGCTGTGTTTAAACAGCTGATCACCGGGCTTGAGGGTCCTTCTCCATCCACGGCTCTCTTGCAGTTGTGGGGGTTGTGGGAGCAGAAGCTACACTGATGTAAAAGTTAGAAAACTGTTAAGTTGTTTGGGTCCTCAATAGGTGGGAATACTTTGGCCATATCGCTGTCCCTTAAATGCTACTATATATATATTATATATATATAATATATATTATATACATACACTTGCACACTTGTTTGTAAAGGCAACCCTAGATTTTATATTTTCATCTGAGCTACTGGGCATAAAAAATATTCATACGATTTATTAATTTTCCAAGGCTGTAAATTGAGGAGGGATGGGGACTGAAGAATGGGTCAGCGGAAAAGAGTTGTTGTTCCAATATACTTTACTACTGCTACTTGTCAAATGGAAGATCGCCATACATGGGATCGATATTAAACAATCTGATCAAATTTATCGGATTGCTCAAAATGCTGATCCTGTGAACAGGGGGCTTAATTAGATAGATAGTAAGATAGATAGATAGATAGATAGAGAGTAGATAGATAGATAGTATAGATAGATAGATGATAGATAGATAGATGGATGGATGGATGGATGGATGGATGATAGATAGATAGATAGATAGATATGGATAGACAGACAGACAGACAGACAGACAGACAGACAGACAGACAGACAGACAAGACAGACAGATAGACAGACAGCAGACAGACAGCAGACGATGATCGAGATAGATAGATAGAAGATAGATAGATAGATAGATAGATAATGAAGATAGATAGATAGGAGATATGGATAGATAGATAGATAGATAGATAGATGATAGATAGAGATATGGATAGATAGATAGATAGATAGATATGGTAGACAAGACAGACGGGACGGATTTAAAGAATACAGCAGCACCCAGGCCCCTATATCATGAAGGTAGAGTGCACACTTCTCTTATTGGTTAGATAGATAGATAGATAGATAGATAGATAGATAGATAGATAGATAGAAGATAGATAGATAGATAGATAGATAGATAGATAGATCGATAGATAGATAGATAGATTGATAGATAGAAGATAGATGATTATAGATAGATAGATGTAGATAGATAGATAGATAGATAGATGATAGTATGGATAGACAGACAGACAGACAGACAGACAGATAAGATAGATAGATAGATAGATAGATAGATAGATAGATATGGATAGATAGATAGATAGATAGATAGATAGATAGATAGATAGATAGATAGATAATAGATAGATATATGGATAGATAGATAGATAGATAGATAGATAGATAGATAGATAGATAGATATGGATAGACAGACAGACAGACGGGCAGAGGACAGCAGACAGACAGACAGGACAGACAGACAGACAGACAGACAGACCGGACAGATAGATAGATAGGATAGATAGATAGATAGGAGATAGATAGATAGATAGATGAGATAGATGGATAGATGTAGATAGAGAGTAGATAGATAGATAGATAGATAGATAATATAGATAGATCGATAGATAGATAGATAGATATAGATAGATATAGAGACGATAGATAATAGTAGTAGATAGATGATTATAGATAGATAGATAGATAGATAGATAGATAGAAGTAGATAGATAGAGATAGATAGATGATAGATAGATAGATAGATAGATAGATAGATAGATAGATAGATAGATAGATAGATAGATAGATAGATAGATAGATAGATAGATATTGTCAATATATATACCTTACAAGACAGATATATAAATTATAAAAAAGTATTGTACAAAAGGTCATTTTTATTGAACAGTCAGTGTGGATGACAAGCAACTTCTCCTAAACACAAAGTCAGCAGCTTCTAATGAGGCTTGTTAGTGATGCTAATCTATGTAAATGTTATTAATTGAGTACATCTATCTTTTATCTCCAACATTTGGTAATCAGGCAATTAAAAAACAATGCCATTCCCGGGGGTTGTTCTTCTAGCAAAAAAAGTGATCAAAGAGTTTAGCAGAAGGAAATAGAAAGTCCCTTATCAAGTAGCAGGCCTTGCCTTGGGCAAGCAGGCCTCATTAGAGTCAGAAAATCTCTGTTGATCACCAATTAACCTGATTTGCAGGAACTCTGATAAAGACCTCAAACAACATGAGTTTTCTTACTCCCTTAAATTACACCGTTTATTGACAAAAATAAAAGCTTTCACTTTGAAAGGGAACAAAAAGAAAGCTCAGTAATGGTTATACCAAGCATGTTTTATGGAAATAATGATTGTAATATTTAGCACTGAGAAATATGAGTGTGGTCATCATGTGGAAAGCACAACATCATTCCTAGAAGAGACACCTAGGTTGGCTTATCTCTGAGATCAAGTTAATCATTCTTATTATTCTTATTATTTTTGGTCTTTCTAGAATTTAGAAGTTATTTTTAAGGGTTCAAAAATGTGTCATGAAGTTTTGCTTAAGGTCGGAAGGGAAAAATAAAGTTTTTAAAGAGTATCCCATCTCATACAAGATTAGTTTGTGCTCCTTGAATTGTAACCTAAATATACATACCTTGCCTAAATTCTAAAGGACTGCCCCCTCCACACTGTCCATAGAGGCATTCAAGCCCCAGGTACCTAATAAACAAATGTATTATTATTATGTATTTATTTATTTATTTAATTACATACTCAAAAGATATATAAGAAGACATTAACAGTACTGAGAACCATGCTGTGCTCAGTCTGGGATTTTGGGGCTTATTCATGCCTGTACTGGCCAGACTCCCATGGCAATATCTGTCTTTGTATGGTTACTGTATGACTGTCATCTCTGTCAGTTATAAGGTAGCTAGTTTTGGATGAAAGTAAAAGTCCATCCATTTATGTTGTGCCAAGGGTAAAGCAGGAGACTGATCCTAGTAGAAGAACTTGTATGCCCATGTCTTCCATTAAATGGGACATAACCTCGCCAATGTTTGGCCCCTTTAACAACAACAGCTGGACATCAACAAGTTGTCATTTTTTACACATTTGCTTAATATTGACAAAGCATCAATAGAAAACTCTGATGCTTTCAGATTCTATATTGACAGAAATAGTCAATGTGCCTTTTGTAGTATTCATTATTTTTAAAAGAGCAACAGTAAGAGGGGGAACGGACAGACACACAGTGGGGGGGGGGGCAATCAATGTGCACATGCAAAACATGCAGGAACCATAAGCCGTATTAACTCACAACATATAGGCATTTAGTAAAGATCTGTAGAATACTAAAAGTATCAATTTTGTCAATAATTCTAACTTGTTGCTACTGAAAACTGTTTATTTAAAAATAAACATATCTTTGAATATTGTCTTTTGTGGTATGTAAATATCTCTCACCATGATAAAATATTCATAAAATCCACATGGTTCTACCCAATCCACCTTCTCAGAAATTATTTCTTGTTATTCCAGGGCCTCATGAGACCATTTAGAAACTTAATGGCTGCCCATGGTGTAAACTGATGTTTAAGCAAGGAACCTAAGTGACCACCATAGCTGACCATGGTGGTGCCTAATTAGTGTTTGGACCACAGCACAATGCACTGTGTTCTGAAAGCTCTCTAACTAAAGTGCAAACAAGATGGGAATCTTCTGCCTATAGATATGGAGCGAGTTAAAAAAAAATCAAAGGGATTAGTAACTCATCACACTATTTATGGATTATCATGAAAGAGAGGGGGGATGAAACTGAGACCTGTATTACTGATCAATAAGAGTTTGACTGCATTTTGAGTTCATTTTCTCCAGCAGTGAAACAGACAGTAAGTTTATTATTGATCCTCGTGTTAATCCATAAGGAGTCAGAGCTAAAGACTACTGAAAGGTAGAAAAATAAGATAATAAGCAAGAACCCTTGATCTTTTATTACAGAGACCAAGATAAACAGAAAGTAGTGATCAAGGTGAAACACTTAAAGAATAACCCTTTTACCCTCACACATTTGTGTTGAATCAGTCTGTGCAATGACCAATATGCTCTGGAGACATAAAAGGACTGGAGACATGTTCAGTTTGATCTCTGAAGAGAAAATGGTTGATTATCAATAACACAGAGTATTGTAGAAAACCTGTGAGTGTGTCTGCATAAAAAGATATGAGGATGGCAATAATAAGTTTATTGTCAAAAATAGTTTGGTCCTAATAGTCCTCCTAATATGTTTTAAGATACTGTATGTAATAGGTCGCTGTAGGGTGTATACTTCATTTATAGTAAAAAGTAGTAGAGTACTGCTCTGACCTGAGGATGAGGGTAGATCCCTTGAAAGCTTGTCTACTAAAACAAACTGTTAGCCTATTAAAAGTATCACAGTACTCTACTTTTTACTACATATATTGGACTAATACGGCAAAACAATTATTATTTTTACTTCATTTATAGACAGTGTTGGACTGGACTGTTGGGGCCCACCAGGAAATCTGATGCCAGGTGACGACCAGGACAAGTTTTAGGGCCCAACTAACATTTCATGTAAGCTCTTTGGGCAGGGTCCTCTTTCCTATTGTAACACGGTGTTGCTGTAAAACTCCTTACTCTGTTTACATATATTATGTATTACCTGTGTATGTAATATGTATGACTTTGTATAATATGTATTACCCTGTATGTAATGTATGACTATGTAATTGTAAAGCGCCACGGAAGATGTTGGCGCTATATAAATCAATAATAATAATATTATCACTCATTTACATATCTATCTTACTCTTACTGAGTCCTATTGCTTATTATAATACATTTCTTACAGTCAATTTTTATTGTCAATTTTAGCAGTTTTCTCTATTTTCTTGGGTGAATGGGCTGTGGGCCCATCGGGAGATTCCCCTGTAACCCTGTGGGCCAGTCCGACACTGTATTACAACAATACACAAATATTAGCTCTGGGAAACAGACAATAGCTCTGGGAAAGAATTGCACTAAAATATGAAATCATAGTTGGTTGTGTTAGAATTGGATTGTTATTGTAGGAAAAACAGCCATTTTTAATCAATGTGCTATTACGTTTCTGCTCGTCTATGCAATAGGTGTAAAATATTTGATAAAAAATTCTGTCAAATGAAACTTTTAAAAACAAATTGTTTATGGTTTGTACCAATACTAATGTGGCATTAATGCATCTTTTCATTTGATCTCAGACAGAAAACATTTGCTATTATTCACATTAAGTGCATGCAAGTCATAATACGGCTTGTCTATTCAGGACTTTCTTCATGTCAATAGGTAAAGCAAAGCAAGGAAGGAGACAGTGATCAATTTATTGACAAAGCAGTGTTTTAGATTTCTGGTTCAGCTACTTTCTTTTCAACCATGCAATCTAAGTATTAAAGAGATTCAAATGGTGATATGTTAGATGTGCCAAGGGACTTAAAAGCAAACATGTAAGGCGTTTGTTGGCTTTTATTTGAATACTTTAAGAAAGAACATAATCATTTGGGTCTTTAATTACTATGGGGACTTTAAGAGGCTCAAACAGTGCACACAGGCTGTAAACAATAATCAGTGCAAAAACTATCTGCATGTTATGTAAACACATATTTCTAAATACACAAACATACAAATCTTAAAAGTGTATATGTTTAGATAGATAAAGAGAGAGAGAGAGAAAGATAGATAGATAGATGACAGATAGATAGATAGATAGATAGATAGATAGATAGACAGACAGACAGACAGACAGACAGACAGACAGACAGACAGACAGACAGATAGATAGATAGATAGATAGATAGATAGATAGATAGATAGATAGATAGATAGATAGATAGATAGATAGATAGATAAATAGATAGATAGATAGATAGATAGATAGATAGATAGATAGATAGATGACAGATAGATAGATAGGTAGATAAGTAGATACTGTAGGTAGATGGATGGATGGATGGACGGACGGACGGACAGACAGACAGACAGACAGACAGACAGACAGACAAACAGACAGACAGACAGACAGACGGGCAGGCAGGCAGACAGACAGACAGACAGACAGATAGATAGATAGATAGATAGATAGATAGATGACAGATAGATAGATAGATAGATAGATAGATAGATAGATAGATAGATAGATAGATAGATAGGTAGATAAGTAGATACTGTAGGTAGATGGATGGATGGATGGACGGACGGACGGACGGACGGACAGACAGACAGACAGACAGACAGACAGACAGACAGACAGACAGACAGATAGATAGATAGATAGATAGATAGATAGATTGATAGATAGATATGAATGGCAGAATTAAATATGGTGTTTATGATATGTACTAATCTATTTTTCCCTTCATTTTTAGAATAGCTTAGAATATGTGATTATAATCAGGTATAAAGAGCCATTAAAATCATGCAACTGTTCAGCTGAAATGAAAGAAAGCTGTTTAAACTACAATGCAAGCATGCTCTCCCGTTTGACCTGAAAAATGAAATGATATTTTCACAATGTCGCCCCCCCCCCCCCCCCCCGTGCTCTAAAATAGGACTTTTAGAGCACTGCCTGTGCATGTTACAGGCAAAGAGCACACACTGTCCATGATAGCCTTAGCAATTAGTAATGGTGGCACAAATTTGGTTAGGCTGCAGTTAGATGAGGTAGAGATAAAAAATTCCTAGTGGTAGTAGACTGCCTATTGGAATTCACACTAAAGTTCAGTAGAGAGTACTACTAGCAGGGAGATGTAATATTGGAATCTCTTTGCCAAATAATGCTCAACCCAAACTACCCAATGTAATATAATGTTAGTGTGGGTTTTGCACTAGTTTCTGGGGTCTGCAGCATTTCCAAAATGTATGGAAACAGTGCACCGCTTTACGTGAACTAAATTAAAGTGCAGTGGATGGTAGGCTTACCTTACCATACAAGCACATGTGATGCAGTAGCAATCCCAAGGTAATTACTACAAAGCAGCAGCATAACATTTCAATGGAGCACTGAATATATATTGAATATATAACATCACCTGGTAAGTCTAAAGGTTTGTACACACGTACAATCGTGGGTCCTGACCCGCGACACACGATATGTAGGCACTTTATCGGCCAGAAACGGTCATTCGTTCAAAGATCGCAGACCAAACATCCATTTCGTGCCTGCAGTGCCTGCACGTGGGCCGATTATAAAATGTTCGTTCCTACACATCGTGCGTCGCGGGTCAGGACCCACGATCGCACGTGTGTACGAACCTTAACTGTCTATACCAACTGTCAGCTCTCCCTAAACGCAACAGGCTAAAACAGGTTAAACACGTTTGTGAGGAGCAGACCTGTTGGTACTCATATCAACACATTAATACATGTTCCCCAGACCATTTCCCAGGTCCCTGAGCCATTTATGGTAAGTTGCCATTGCTATTTACACCTTAAAGTGTATCTCCACCTGAACAAAAACTTTTCATATATTGTAGGGCACCCTAGCCCACCCCCAACTGCCAGAAATGTACTTACAGACCTTCATTCCACTGGCGCTCTGTTCCCACAGAGGGCTGGACCGGTAGCCGCGTGGTAGCCGCGTCTGTGATTGACTGAGAGTAGAGATGGCTGAAACTCACTTGTTTCATTCAATTTTTGTATTCCCAGATCTCAAGAAAATCCCAAAGATCAAAAAGTCTGAAAACGGAATGAATTTTCGATAATTTTCGATTGTACGGAACTCTTTTCAATAATTTTCGAAAATAGCCTTGAACGTTCGAAAATTTTCGAAAATATGATCGGAGACCATTTTCAAGTTTTCATCATATTTTCAAACATTTGAGGCTATTATCAAAAATGCGATCCGAAGTCCTGGAAATCCGGACTGATCATTCGGATTTTGGAACCGAGGAGTTTTGTGTCGTATCCCATCTCTAGCTGAGAGGCAGCCAATCATAGACGCTGCTGCTGGCAATGCAGAGCGCCGAGGGAACGAAGGACTGTAAGTACATTTCTGATGCTTTTTTTAACAAACAGACTTGGTGATTGGGGGTGGGCTAGGGTGCCCTACACTACAGGAAAAGCTTTAATAGGTAGGGCACCAGACAGCAAAGTCTGGGCCAGTATTGGGTTACATTTTAGTTTTGTGGGTGGACATACCCTTTAATTTTAGGCAGAAATTTAAAAAAAATTTAAATTTCCATTGACTTCAATGGGTCCACTTACGTATTTTAAAATTTTCGAAAATCCGCAAATCTGCAAGCGGATTTCAGAGAGTTGAACCATCTCTATCTGTGGAAGATTGGTAGTGTGTGTACCCAGATCAAAAAATGGCTGCTGGGATGTCAGTTCTTACAGTCAATGAGCTGGTACATGCACCTTCAACATCAACTGAATATTAGAGCCCTGCAGACCATTAGTGTCATGCAGGACATTATGTTATCAAAAAAGCGCCTGGTTTCGCAATTTCCCCAATGTTTCCATTGGCCTTGGAGTTGGCCGGGAAAGACCAAAAATTTCCCTAGGCCTGATAGTCTCCCTAAAGGGGAGATCTTGCAGAACCTGTCTCTCATCTTTTAAATGTCTGGCATGTGTGTATCCAGCATTATGCCTTTACTGAAACAGTAAAACCCAAACACTTTGGGGAGATTTACCCACAGCCGCTATAGCTCCAGGCAAATCTCCCTTACACGATTTAATAACCGCACCCGCAGTTACTGGGGTGTTCCTAGGATTTTTGACACCTGAAACAACTTTTAAAGGTCGCCTATCGGCAGATGGGGGGACGTAAAGGTCCGTGGCTTCATCACGGAACATGGGCGTGGCTTGTGGAGATAGGTGTGGTGGGCTGACTTAACACTGATTGGTGGACTGGTGCTGAAATGCAGTATTGCAGGAAGGAGGATTTCCACCCTTTAAGTGTTCTCCACCCCTTAAGTGTTCCGCAGGGGCGCGCCCCTGAGAAAATTTTTCAGTTTGCTTCATGGTAGGGGCACCCCTGCGCAGCAGGATTTTAATGCCGGCTATCAGCCAGGGTTAAAATCATGCCTTAAAATTAGCGTAAGCACAATATTAAATCACAAGAGCCGGATGCGTGGGTGTCTTTTGAGGTAACCCGCACATCCGGTGCTAATAATGGAGTTAAAGTCGTGCTAACCAATAGCGAACTGGTTAGCGCGACTCCATATTATTGCCCAGTGGCTCTGGGTAAATGAGCCACTTTGCCTACAGACCCATATTCTGACAGATAACAGCTATTTGTTCTTGTTGTTATTATTAATAATAAAATTTAAGAGCAGTTTATTGTCAAAATTGTTGGATACATTTTCCAGAATAAGCTCTTCTTTTAGTGTATGTTTAATCTCGACCTCATACTTGCTGTTCACAATACCAGTTAAGTCATTGAGTTGCCTTTGCCAGTGGGCATTAATTTATATTCTTAGAAACAAGGTTCCCCCCAGCAGACTTTCCAGAGACCCCTTTACCACCACCTTAAAATGAGTAAGGCATGGCTTTAAGCCTGGGTGTGCACTTTATTCTGTGGGGAAATACTGCAAAGAATACAATTTCTTTATATCACTAAAGAATAATGGTTTTTTGTTTGTTTTTTTTAATTTCAACCAGTAAAATAAACTAATGATTTACCCAGGAACAACAACTAGGAATCCAGGACTTTGGTCACACTAAATGTGTTTCTGTGCAGCTGTATGCAGTTTTTGGATTGCATACGTTTTAGAAAAATCCAAAGAAATGTATTGCTACCATTAGGCATATTGGCTCCTTAAGGCTAGGTATACGTGAGTTGATTTACAACAACGATACAAGGCCTAAACTTTAAATATGAAACTTTACTGAAGATGAGAACATCTTCTATCAATCTGTCAATTCTTTACATTTAGTTATCCTTTAAAAACTTAACTTCAAAGGGACACACCTTCTTTGGTACAGGGAAAATGACATCATTGTATCTCAAAAGATGGAAAAACTCAGTCATTTTTATTTGCTCAGGCAACAACAAAGTATGTTATTCAGATGATGGAGATACTTTGTAGTGTTAGTGGGGCTTGAATTGCTGTATTGATTAAAACATTTTAATTGTTCATTCTGGACAATCAACATGATAATGAGGGACTTAGACCCGAATTTTCTTTAAATAAACACACAGACACATGTCAGCTGTTCTCCAACATTCTCCCAGCACAAGTAAAACTTCTAGGTCTATCTTGTGTAATTGTTACATGACAATAAAGGACACATCTAAAGATAATCTATATCCCAGTAGCTGGTAGATCTCCTTTCACTGTGATCTTCCACTAATTAGAGCAACACTATAGGCAAGGAGCACAAAGACACCGTGCTCTATGTGATAGTCCTCCTGGATAGAGAAGGGATCGGTAGGGTCATGGATTGTAATTATGGTGAAGGTTTCAATGGTTTACCCACTTCTATAATATTCCACGTGGGGGGTTGGGGGGGTCTAGGGATATAAAAGGAGTGTGAATCAACCCTCAATTCATGTTTAAATAGAAATGGATTTTCAGCATTTTAATACACACACACACATATTAAAATACCAATATAGGTTAAATTCATGGATTATATAGTGAAATATCTGCAACCAATATAGGTTAACTACATGTATATCAATGTACGTATACCTATATAACAATCAGATTGTATACATTGTGATATTACAAGATCACCACACTCCTGCTATGTTTATTGATAGAAGGCAGTGTTTACAAAATTACTGTATACTATCTTATTACTAATCAGAGTCCCAATGCTTTTCATCTCTAACCTCTTTCTTGACATCATTCAACCTTCATAACCTATGGGACTAAAAAAAATACTCCTGCTTACACCTATAGGCTATAATGAGAATAGGATGTGGGGAAAAAAATTCCCATAGTAGAAAAAGACTCCAGTGTCTAAATAGCATTCTGGGAAAACTGGAACACAGCAACAAATGTATTCAATCATCAGTAAATTGTAGTTTATACACATTAACACATATAAACAAATAGCCAACATTTGATGAAAATTATTGTTTTTGGGTGAAATTTTTCCATTACCAAATTCTCAGTTTTGAAAATTTTGAAAAATTCCTCCAATCTGCTGGTTTTCTAAATCAGCAGTTTTGAATCCATACCAAGTTTGTTTAGTTACTGGGATTCATCACTAGTTAAAGCCAATTAGACGTTCGTACCTGAGATGTTCCTACAATGTCCCCTGCCCAGAATACACTTTATAATTAAGCAACATTTGTAAACTGAATAGGGAAATACTATATTGGGAACATCACAGGTGAGTTAGAGTGTATGGACACCTTATCTCTCTATCTATCTATCTATCTATCTATCTATCTATCTATCTATCTATCTATCTATCTATCTATCTATCCATCTATCGCTAATACTGACCATACATATCTACTATGTATTAAGGCATCTATCTCTCTACTATGTATCTATAAATGTATGTATGTATGTATCTATCTATCTAGCTATCAACTATTAGAGGTGGCCGAAACTGATGGGATTCGTTCTGTTTTCAGGTTTTCGGAGCTCGGGAAAATCCCAAAGATCTGAAAATGGAACTTAAATTTGGGAATTCTGAGCACATTTTCGCTTCTGAGCGCTATTTTCGAAAATTCTCGAACATTACCTTAAACGTTTGATAATACTCGAAAATACGATCAGAAACTATTTACCGGTTTCTGACGGAACGTTCGGATTTCGGAACCAAGGGGTTCTGTGTCGGATCTGGGTCCGAGTCGGTCCCGGATCCCATTTCTATCTACTATGTATCTATTTATCTATCTATCTATCTATCTATCTATCTATCTATCTATCTATCTATCTTCTATCTATCTATCTATCTATCTATCTATTAATCTATCATCTATCTATCTATCTATCTATTTATCGTCTATCTATCTATCTATCTATCTTCTATCTATCATCTATCTATCTATCTATCTATCTATCTATCTATCTATCATCTATCTATCTATATAACTATCTATCTTCTATCTATCTATCTATCTATCTATCTTCTATCTATCTATCTATCTATCTATCTATCTATCTATCTATCTATCTATCTATCTATCTATCTATCATCTATCTATCTATCTATCTATCTATCTATCTATCTATCATCTATCTATCTATCTATCTATCTATCTATCTACAAGAAAGTAATATGACTTTTAACCACAACTAAGATATAAAACTTTCCCGGCCATGTCTGTACCCACAATAAAAAGAAAACTAATGTTAATTACTTTCTAATGGATAATTATTTTTCAAGTAACCCAACAACCCTAAGTCCTTGTGAAATACCATAGTGGCTGTTATCTGTGAGACTGTTGAATAGGACCTAGGGATGCCTCAGTCTCTTGCAAAGGTGGGGGTGTGAATGCACAGCTTAATTAAGAATTTGCTGGTAGAAAATGAAAAAGCTTTAGGTCCTAACAAACAGGATTGCTTGGAATGGGATGACAGTGTCTATTCAATTAAAACAAAGCTACGCCTGTTTTGGGGTTTATCTGTAGGAAGGGTATGTAAGGTCAGTACCCCACCTGCTACCAGTGTAACCATTGCTAGAGGGGGCTGTCTGCATCCAACCCCCCACCTCCAGGGATTCACAACATAACATTCAACATTGCATTGCAATAGTTTTTTTAAATATTTATTTATTTTGTCTTGTAAATATCTAGATATGTATTCCTTATCCAACTTGTGTAGAAAGATCACATCCTCACAAAATTGTCTTTAAAGAAGCTTATGTATGCCGAGATGGATTGTAACTTAATGTATATGAATAGATGTCTACAGGGACCAGAGCCTTGACCTGAATACCCACCCCCTTGATATTTACCCTGTTAAATGTATCTCTCTCTTTATCTCTCCATCTCCATCCTATTCTTCCACCTATCATTTTCTCAGGTTTCATTTTATTTATTTAAATGACATTTTTAAGACGTTTTTACTCATCACTAGGTTTACATTAACATTTTTAAGGGTGAACTATAACTTAATACTATAAAACACACATTAAGCTTTATAATATAGCTTATAATGCTGCCATCTCTTCTTCAATTCATTCTGTTCTGCCGTTGTTTCAGTGTGGAACCTTGGTTTTGACAGGAAGTTCTGAATTGAAAACATGTCTGATTCTGTGGCTCCGGACATCTCTAGTATTGATCCAAAATCTGTCCAAAACCATCTATTGCCCATGTCAGTAATAACGGTGAATATAGTAGCCTTGTTGACCAATGGACCAATGGATGATTAGGCTGAAACATCGACATGTGTAACTGACCCATAGGAAAACTTTGACTTGTTTTCTAACCTAACTTCCAGAGGCATAGCTCTGGGACATGTCGTTCTGTGATGTCCACACAAAGAATAATACTTTAATAAACTCCTTTTTCCTGGGAAGTGGTTAAACCAAAATAATTGAATAATATTCAACGAGAAAAAGCGTATTTAAATGTAACAATGAGAATATGCCTAAGCAGTTAAAAGCCTTATTAAGATAGTCGGCATTAAAAATAAATCCGTTTCTGTTCATTAGGGAAGTTACAGTCAATTTAATTAATACACATTAATCCACAGTTGACATTAAATTCATCTGTAAACCAACACTGATATAGATTATTCCAGCTCATGCAATAGTAAAGGTGACTGGAGGGATCTTAAGGGAAATCATTCCACAGGATTTACAGCTGTACAGGTTATGTGTAATTTAAAAACCATTCAGTAATAATGTGCTGGAGAGTGTCTCAGGCACCGCAAGGCAGCTTATCCAAGTGCATTTCGTGGATGCGCAATGGTTCTCCCGCCCCCTCCCTGCACAGGGTTGATTGGGAGCAGTGCACTGGTACGATCTCTGCTTTGCCCTCGGATGGATGCTTGTTCACACCTGTGCTCTTGATTTTAAGAGTCTATTACTATGTGATCTTTGTTATTTTTTGTTTATTAAAAGCTTTGGCTTATGGCAAATCCCCATACTGCCGACACCAGACAAACGTTGACTTTTTATACGAGAAATAAATGTTGGGAGACTAAAGGGGTTTACACGAGCTCACAATGTAGAAGACCAAAAAAATGAAATACAATAAATAATCAGGTACTGAAATATATTCTCATTCATGAGCAGCAAGGAGCCTTAGCGAAGGTTGTTTGAAGGTTACACTATTTAGCATAAGGTGTGAGGAAAGCAATGAAATTGCACAGGCAGTAAAGGGACAATGGTAGGATACAATGTGGCTCATTTACCCAGAGCTACTGGACAAAAATATGGAGTTTATAACTTTAACTCCATATTAGCGCCGGCGCTCATCATTTAATATCGTGTTTGCACTACTTTTATCGCTTGATTTTAATACCGACTATTAGGGATTTACCTACATGCGCGAATGTGATATTGAATCGTGGAAGGGAGATTTGCCCAGGGCGATAGAGGCCCCCAATGAGTGACATGCAGGATAACAGTGTCTGGTGTAGCTTGGTTCATGTAAATATACTAATTAGTTTGTATTTCCTTGTAGAGACTAAACTATATCTTGTTATAGCATTGTATGCAATCTGTACAGTAGTACAGTAGCCTCATTTACCCACAGTCCCTTTGCAAATGGAGTTAAAGTCGCGCTAACCGGTTCGCTACTGGTTAGTGCGACTTTAACTCCATATTTGCGTCAGATGCGCTGGTTACGCACAAATCACCTGCGCACCCGCCGCCCGCGATTCAATATCGTGTTTGTGTTAGTTTTAGTGCAGAATTTTTAAGGCCAGCAAATAGCTGGCGTTAAAATCCCGCAGTGGGTAAATCCCTTGCCGAGATTTACCCACTTTTTGCAAACGTGATGTTGAATTGCAAAAGGAGCATTTACCCAGAGCGATAGCGGCTCTGGGTAAATGAGCCCCTATGGGCCTATACTGTAGTGAGACAATATCAGCCCAGCACAGTCTAATTCCAGCACTTTCCATATTAATGTTGCTTATAATCCTATTTAAGGATCCTGCTTCAACTGCTGTTCCACAATCCAGCAAGTAATGCTAAGGCAAAAATCTATTGATTATAATGATACACAAACTGCTTGAACAATCAGTGACACCCAATCGGTAGTTACCTTTAATAGGTTGGGTCCAGTTAGCAGGTATCCGACCCCTCCTGGTAGTTTTGGGAGTCTACTGCCTTCTGGGGTCGTCTCCCAAACACCCGGGAGACCATGCCCAACTAGGGCATGGGAAAATACCAGGAACCGCCTGGCAAGATAGGGTTAACTCTGTAATATGGCCAAAATAACTTGTTCACACTACAGGCATTTTATTGCATTTTGCAGCATTTGCAGCATTGAAAAATACAAGCAAGTACATGGATTTTTTAAAGGAATGGCATAATACAGTTCACACAACTGCAGTTTTGTGTGTTGCTTTATTTTATCGTACTGCTTGCAGCAATTTACTGCGATATCGCACTCAATGAAAGTCTATGGAAAATAATGCACATTGATACAAATCAGTGGCGTAGCTACAGACTTATGGGCCCAAATGCAAAATTTGGGCATGCCCCCCCCCCCAACACTGCCACAAACACAAATCGGCACGGCAACCCAAATAATAATTTCCAGAAAAAACATCCAAATTCATCATTAACATTTTTTTTAAAGGCACTCGTTTTAAAGCAGACAAACATACTTTACCCACACACCTAGCAAAACTATTCAATCAGATTCAAACACTATTTCTAAACTTAGATCCTCAATCCTTCTAAAATAACTAACCAACTAATGCTAGTAAAATGCTTGGCACAGAGAGTGGTAAAATGCTTTGTACATAACCACTGGTAAAAAACTTGGCACAAAGACTGGTTAAATGCTTGGCATGCAGACACTGATAAACTGGTTGGGAAACTGGCACTGCACACAGCCAGGCACTGGTTAAATGCTTGGTACACAGACAACGGTAGCTAAATATTGTTTTGGTACGGGAAAGGGCCCTTTGGGAAAAAGGCCTCATAACATGTTCAGACAAGGCAAAGTCCTCGTCATGAGGATGGTTCATCAGTACAGACCACAACCGGACCCCCCACCCACCCCCACCCCCTGCGCAAGATTGGCCAGGACTGTAATACACCAAATCTATTCTGTAGTAAGATAAGCCCCCACATCAATATAAGTAAACTTAAAATCGGCACCAACAACAGCTAGTAACATAAAAGAGAGTTTTTAAAAAAATAATTATAGCATTAACTGCCACTGCAAGGTGGCATAACGAGTCGGAAATGTTAGCCATTTAATGCACTAATGGAGTTGGGAAAGTTGTGTCTGCTCCAAAACATGCTACTGGTGTTCTCCCATCTTTCCCGAGTAGTAAACAACATGTAGGTAGCTCTCAGTTCCTTCCTGATCAGCCTTGTCTACGGACATAAGAGAAAAGAAGATGCTGGAGACCTGAAAAGATCCTTATTAGGAACAGGGGTGGTCCCAGTTTTGAGCTGAAGGACCCCCTTATCAGAAAGGCTCTTAGTAGAGCCACAAGGACTCTACTAAGAGCCAATGGGTGTCTTGGTTTCAAACTGCAGGACCCCCAACAAGGGCACTTAAAATTGCCAGGGAGGGGGGTCCTGGTTTCGAGTTGTGGGACCCCCTAAGCCCCAAAAGGCTCTTGACAGTGTCACAAGGGTACTTGTCAGTGCCACAAAGGCATTTATAAGTCCTGGAGAGGGGGGGAGGCAGTTTCGAGCTGTGGGATTGCCTAGGCCCCAAAAGGCACTTGTCAGTGGGGTGCGTGGTTCCTCCAATGTGTACGAAGGGCCTAATTGGCCCGTGTATGGGCACTTTATTGACCGAGACGGCCGCTCGTTTGGTGATCCGCTCGGCAGATCGGGCAATGATCCCCTACCGAATGGCCATTTCGGCTGATAAAGTGCCCATACACGGGATGATTATCGTCCAAAAGGGCGTTCGTACACATCAGGCGTCGTGGGTCGGTACCTGCAATCGCACGTGTGTACGAACCTTAAGCCTCCTTTTAAAATAAGTACAAATGAAACAATGACTTAGGACAAATAATTCTTTTGCATTTCAAAGAAACTTTAATGTCTGCCAAAATGCAGGTAAATCATATATGTGTATCTAACCTGTACAAGATACTGGCTACATATCTATCAAACCCATTACTGTCCCCATCATATTATTGTACATAAAACACTGACAAAACCTTCATTAAAGCTTTTATATATTTTACCCTGAGCCAAGAAGCTGATTAGCTTAAAGTTCTTTGGTTATTATCTCATTTTGATAACAGTGTTATGGAAAGGCAATACGACAAAAAGAAAGCAAGTTAAAATGTCTGTGATTACTTAAGGGAAGAGAGAAAACAAAAGAGACGTTTCATCTGTATGATTTTCCGACAAGAAAAAAAGAAATACATTTCCACATATTGCATAGTAAATGAATAGTTCACACATTGCATTGTGTCGCTTACTATAGGAGTGTAAAAAGGAATGGAACTGTGGGCAAAAAGAAACAATAGGAATAGACTGCTACAATTAAGGAATAGAAAAGGAGGAGCTTTCATCTGTAATGTAATATTTTCTTGTTTTAACCAATTACAATTACCATATACAGGCCACCAATTCTATAGGAAAAGGTGATGGTGTAAGAAACAATAGAAAGGGTAAAAAAAAAAAAAAAAATCTGAAAATATTTCTACTTATGACTAGAAGAGGAAATCCCTACCTGTTTCAAAGAATACACTTCAAAGTTTCAAAGACTGAGAAAAGGCAGAAATTCTATTGATTTAAATCTTGTGTTCATTCTACCACTTGGCCTCTATTTAATGTAACTTGTTTGTTTCCTGTATCTATTGAAGGGTAACTGTAAAATATGTATCTTATAGCTTGATGTATTCAGCTTATCTGGATCATATGTTCTAGGCCTGTAAAGTTACACTTCCTCATCTGTGCTGTGTAAGAAGCCCCACCCCACAAAAAAAAATCTTTTATGAAGCTAGTGTTACAGACCTGCAAACATTCTCTGCCCTTTCCTCTACCTATGGACAAATTATGTAGAGAAAAAAAAATCAGGTTTGTGGCTAGCTTTAAAAATTATTCACATTTGGGGGCGGGCTTATGGTACAGTTGATGATGCTCTATCCCAGCAGTTGCCATGATAGGGATTGGTTTCCAGTTTGCTTTGAATTCGGTTTAGATTCTAAACTGATGATTTTGTAGTTCCACCGAACTTTCAGAACTTTAAATAATTTATATGGAATATCTAGTTCCCTTTTGACTTCTATTGGGTCCGATTTCAGCACAAAACTCAATGATTACGAACATCAAACTTATCATCTTATTACACTATTAAAGGTTACTTTCACCATGCTGTTATAAATCAAACTGTTTTCTTTCCCGTTTCCCTATATAGTTTATTAACAAGCTATGGTAAGACTAAAGATTGCCACCCCTTTAAACTAAACACTTATAATGTCTCCATGCTGCCGCTTTTTGAAGGCTAGGTATTAACAGGCTAATATTTCGGCTAAAGCAACCATCCTGATCCCAGTGTTTTGTTTTTTTACCATAATTGGATGAAAATAGATTGTTTAACTACCCTTAAAGGGACAGTTCAGTGTAAATATTCAATATTTGATAAATTGTTAGTTTGTGTAATGCCTTCTTGGTTATTCTACATATTCTCTCCTATTTTGAAAAATCAGTTGATTTCAGTTGAGGGCCATTGCAAAAACCTCACTCTCCTTGAACTCTTCCCTATTGTGGTGGCAATAGAACTATGGGGCAAAAAAATTCAGAATAAAAAGATCAGATTCTGGACAGACAATGAGAGTGTGGTTTATGGGATCAACAACCTAACGAGTTCCTCCTTACCAGTGCTAGCGCTGCTTAGGTATTTAGTTCTAAAAGTTTTGGAACGAAATGTGTCCTTTAGAGCTAAACATGTACCAGGTGTTCTTAATTGTGTTGCCGATGCTCTATCTCATTTCCAGTGGGAAGAATTCCACCGCCTGCACCCAGAGGCCAACCAGCTAGGCCAGAGATGCCCAGACTTCCTGTGGGCGCTGATAGACAGCAGCTGATGCAACTAGTACAATCTTCGGTCGCTCCGTCTACCTGGGCCAGTCACGGTAAGGCTTGGTCGGAATGGTTACAATTTGCAAAGGAAAGAGATATTAACACTAACTTTCATGATAGATTAGGAACTCTCCTAGATTACCTAGAACACCTGAGAGCGACAGGTTCCTCGGGTTTGGTAGCTCTGCGAGAATGGCAGGTTTGTCCTTCTTTTTCAGGTTGTTGGGTTGGAAAGACATCTCCAAGGAATTTATTGTAAAATCTATCTTAAAGGGCTGGAAAAAAGCGCAAGTGGCCAATAGCGCCAAGAGGCCGATTAATTTTAGTCTGCTGTTAAGGCTTCTGGAAACATTGCAGGTTGTGTGCGACTCGGAGTATGAGGCTAAACTATTTGAAGCCAGTTTTACGCTGGCATTCTTTGGGGCCATGAGAGTGGGGGAGTTGGTCTCGGCCAGTTCAAAAAGGCCTGGGGGTTTATCGGCTGATGATATATTCATCTCGCAAACATCGGTGAGGATCAGAATAAAGAGATCTAAAACAGACCCCTTTGGGGAAGGGATTTGGTTTTCTATATCCCCTCTAAAATCCATCCAAAGCAGTCGCTAATTTTGCGGACATTAGATCCCCTTCAGTGCTGTTCCTGGCCCATCAGAATAGTCTCCCTTTGTCTCGCTACCAATTTGAGGCGATATTACGCAAAGCTTTAGGGTACTTGGGCCTACAACCGAATGATTTCAGAACACATTCCTTTAGAATATGAGCTGCAACAGAGGCCCTTTCCGAGGATAGGGTGCGCAGGCTCGGAAGGTGGAGATCTAACTGCGTAGCGAGGTACATTCGCCCCGAACTGGTTATTAATTAATTGTTTTTTATTCCGGGTGTTCGCCAACCTTGGCTAGTGGGGCACTCTTACCTATTCTGGGCTGCGCAACGAGCTGAAACATGACCCAGAGGAAGGCGCCTGGGATTCCAGACGACTTCACTTTTTTGAAAAGGGATTAGGGGTTTAGTTTGGAGCCAGGTTCTGCTAGAGGTCGAGAATATTAGCAGAGCAGATCCAGGGCCCATGGTTTTAGTGATCCACGCGGCTGGGAACGACCTCTATAGGAACCGTTTGTCAGACCTTCTATTTCTAATGAAGGCTGATCTGCAGCGCTTTCGCCAATTTTTCAGAGAATTGATCATAGTGTGGTCAGAGGTCATTCCCAGGGTGCATTGGCAAGGGACAAAAGATCAGGGAGCAGTGGAAAAGGCCAGGAGGGTTCTGAACACCAGAATCTCCAGATTCGTGGGATCTCAAGGGGGTGCTGTAATCAGGCATCGCCAGTTGGAGGGCGATAATAGGTCCCTGATGAGGCAAGATGGGGTACATCTGAACGATATCGGGCTCGATATCTTCTTAACTGGTTTGCGAGATGGAATAGAACAGGCACTGTATTTGTTGGGTGTCGGACGGAGTTCCGTGTAGGCATACAGCAACTCCTGGTGGCGGGGGCATCCTTGCAGAGGTTATGTTGAGCCGTTACATGCCCTCTGGGGATCCAGAGGCTTGGCATTTAGCAATGGCTACGGCTAGTTGGGGTTTTACATCTAATTAATATGCAAGGATGCAAATTTATAATTTCGCTAATTAATTGATCAAATGATGTTACAATGTGTCAATAAAGCTGTGGCCATTTATTTCACCCAAAAAGGATTGTGTGTCTGCCTGTTCATTTCCATACAAAATAAGTTTTTACTGGTTAAAAGGGGTTAAGTCAGTTTTAGGCAACCGAGGTATCAGCAGCAGGTCTTGATGTGTTTCTTGGGTCATTTAGAACTGACCCGCTTAGGGGGTTTATGGAAAAAAAGATTAAAACATTTGCACATGCTATTAATCTGCTGCAACCAATCAGATTTAATATAACTGCAGTAACACTGGAAAAACTCACATCTGATTGGTTGCTGCAAATTAAAGGAGAACTATAGTGCATACAAAGATTTAAAAAAAAAACATTTAAAGGGCATGTCCACCCTTCTAAAAAAATGTTTATATAATATTCTCCCTGTCCCCCCAGCCCCAACTGCTATAGTTTTAAGTTCTGAAAGTGCCCAAACATTACTTACCTTCCCTCTGCCGCACTGCCAGGCCCTCTGCTTGCGAGAAAATGCAAGCAGAGGGGCGGGACCGGCAGTCGCGTCTGTGATTGGCTGAGCAGCAGCCAATCACGGACGCGGCTGCCGGGAGTTCAGTGTGGCGGAGGAAAGAGGAAAGGTAAGTAATGTTTGTGGCACTTTCAGAACTTAAAACTATAGCAGTTGGGGCTGGGGGGACAGGGAGAATATTATATAAAAAGGATTTTATGCTAGGGGGAGGGAATCCTAATCGGGAGGGAGAGGGAGGGGAAGGGAGGGGGAGAAGGGCTGCAGTGCGCATGCCAAACTTCTCCCGGAGGGGAGACAGGAGTCAGAGCCCTATATGGACTCTGCAGTACTCCTGGTGGGCGTTTTTTTGGACTTTGGGGGGGGATAGCAGAAGAACCAGATGGAGCTGGGATGTGAGGTAAGGATTAAACTACACTACACAATGGGGCCAGTAGTTGGGGGGGGTTATAGTTTTGGGGGTGGACACGCCCTTTAAAAGGAAAAGTACATAAACAGGAAGGTATATCCCAACTCCCAGTATTATTTCAGCATGAAAATAGTGCTTCTGCCAGGCTTTCTTGGTGCTTCAGCCCTATATTAAATACAAGAATAAGCAGGACACTAACCTGGCAGAAGAAATCTGTATGTGCAGTTGCTCCTAAATTAAATATTATTGGCAGGTAGAAATAATCAATCCTACTTCCCTGCCCCATGCCCTTTTATATTTTAATAAAAGTTATGTTTTTACAGTGTATTTGTCCTTAAATAGCACAGGGAAAATTTTGCATCACTTATTGCATCAGACACATTATTCTTTTAACATCAAACTATTTCTGTAAATCTTCTGACTGGCCACCAGGCCCCTATAATACGGTAAATCTGTCTGAGAATGACACCCTTATAGGGTCCCTCAAATAATACAGTCCTAAAAGTTCCTGTTATTCGGATCCCATAGACTGAGAACATAATATGAGTGGAAAGAGTATTGGAATGAACAGAACATTGCACAGACATTGTACTATAAAAAATATATCCAGTCGATAAGACTAGAGATAGTTTGTGTTCTTCCTATAGATATTCAATGAAACTCTCTTTCTTGTACTGTAGGTAAATGTATTCCATATAAACTGCCCTGACTATCCCATTATTCCTACATGGTTTCTGTGGTTTGTGTGTGTGTTATCTTAGCGGTTTCACTCTCACAAGCGCTTTGATCACCTCCCTGACACACCGTGTATTTGAACTGTAACAACCTCCATGTGGAGGTGAACAGGTGAAATAAAGAGATTACCTGCATTACAGAATAATGATCCCTAAGCATTTTAGCCTTTTTGAGACAATAGGCCACATTACAGATTAACGTGAACTGTCAATACTCCTTTGACCCATATGATTATGAGAGATCTATTAAGTGCCACCTACATTGCACTTTTACTCACCTTGGTACGACTTTGTACCCCTAGCTACAGTTGAGTCATAGGTAAATATTTTCCATGCCAGGCCGCCCTTTCTCTTTGGTCCCTTTGTGTGCTCACCTTGATAACAACTGTTTTCTTAACAGAAAGATGGGCCTCCTGGAGCCTTGCAAACATTTTTGTCATCCAACAATATCTGCAGTTCAAACACCAATCCCTGAATTCAATGTCCAACAAAGACTTATCAGCAGTGGGGACGTGCACTATGGAGACCGGGCTCTGCCAAACCATCAGTGTATTTATGATATAAAGTGACCTTTGGATGTGTTTATTTTTGTTAAAGGCACCTAGGATTTCCAGATGGAATGGCTTTGCTTTGTTACAGCCTTTCAGTTCTAGAAATCCCTGTTTGGCTTCCCTTTCCTGAGAAAATAGGTAACATAATGTTTAAGTTTTCCATTGGCATAACTAGGAATTATTGGGCCCTATAGCAAAACTATCATGGGGCCCCTCTCACTGCTTTACCAGCATACCCGATCATCCAATCCAGATGAAAGACCGTCTGAAATCAGTCACTGACTTTGGCACCCAAACCATAAAATATTTTTGGAAATCAAACTTGCAGCCCTCCAGATGTTTTCAAAACTACAAATCTCAGCATTCCCTAGCTCCATATTTCAGATAGGGAATGCTGGATGTTGTAGTTTTCATAACATCTGTAGGATCGTAAGTTTTACATCAATGCTCTAAAGTATCTATGGAGATAATAATAAATAAAGAAGCATACTACTGGGATTCTAGCATACACTGGATGGATTCTGGTTTGTTTTCATTTGTGCGTATATATATATATATATATATATATATATATATATATATATATATAATGTACAAAAATCATTTTGTTTAATTTTAATTATTAAAAGGAAGCTGCCATACTGCTTGTATTAACAGAATAATCCCCCAGCCCCTGTGGTAATGCTTATTGATACTGAAAAAATAAAATTATGTTCTGAGAGATCTCCTTACTGATGTAGATAACCAATGCCCAGGCTTTCCAGATCACCTGCTGATTGTAGGACGCTCTTAATAAATGCAGTTAGCAGGGCTGCACTGATTGCATTAAAACTGCATTACTGCTGAGTCAGCCTTGCTGCATGTGATTTTAATAGGTGTCCTCTGATTTTTCACTAATCTGGAAACCCTACCAATGCCGCAACTTCATTTGTGAATATCTTACATAATAAAAGGAACATTTACAAATGCTGTTTATTTCCCCTTGAAAAGTGTATAAGGCAGACAAAAGTGTATCTTTGCTCCTGCATGGCGCTAGGTGATTTACTGTCTAGACACTGTAAACAATTCATAGCAACTACACTGAAAGTTCCTTTCCCTCCCTCTACTGAACCACTATTGGTAAATTCCATCAGCCATTTGCAGCCTGTTTTCCAATGAGACTCCTTCCGCCGAGTTTTTGAAATGAAGCCTGTGATGTAGAACCTGCTGCGTTAAATTATGATCCAAAGGCTTTGGGTGGTAACAATCAATCAGTGTACCTGGGGTAGTGTGTAATGTGTATGCTCTTAGCAGCATGAGCAATGTGACCTGGAACACAGTCCCCCAGCAGGTTAAATAAATATGATACCATAGACAAGCAGGGAGGATCACATGGCAGCTTCAATCAGCTGTTGATAAAATACAATCTTGCTTTAATCCACGCTGAGAAAGTTATTTAACACTTACAAAACCTGTGTCCCTTTTATTTCTTTCCGAGAATCAAAATAAAAAAATAAATCTTTGAGTGTTGCCCTTTCAAGTGTTAGGAAAGAGACGGCTTTCTGTGCTTTGATTCCGGGTGCAATAGACAGTTTAAATGAAGTCACACAAACTGAAAAAAGTACATCTGGAAAGAGACACCGAGATGTAGCAAAAACGGCAGGAAATCAGGCAGCATGTTAAGAACTTAAGTGGCTTCAGATTTGGGAAGGTCCATTTCCTCTTGTACAATTCAGCATCCATCCAAGATCAAATAGAAATGCTTGGTGTTTTCATTTAAGGATTAGCCGCTTTTATCTTAAAGGAACATACTGTTCTGTTACCGTTTAAATAACAATAATATTTATAAAAAATAAAAAAAAATGCCATTGTGGATCCGTAACTTGCCCAGCAATCAGGGCATTACCCTATTTTCATTCTTATAATTTTGAGTCTGTTGTATGCCATGTGTATAATTATAGAACAATAAAACAATAGGAACGCTGTATTGCATTTTCATCTGATGTAACATTGGATTATTTTTCTAAAGGCTGATGGAATAAGGACAGAGATGGGCCCAGCGTGAATTGGATGTTTGTTTTCGTGCCTGTTGCATTTTCTCTTTCACTGCTACAAATATTGTTTTTGTAGTGTGTCCAGCTGTGTCCATCTCCTGTTTGCCATTATAAGGATTCCCAAGGACAGTGCTGTAGAAGGCGAGCAGGAAACAAAAAGGTACTTCCAGGTTAAGATCCATTAATGACAATAGAATATGCCAAACATTTCTGCTTGTTGTCTCCAACTGGTGCCACTATCATCTAGGAACATGAACGTCAACATTACAATTAACATCAAGGCCGTATAGTCCTTTCAAGCTGCCTTTTTCTTTTTTGCCTTCAGTCTGGCATTAAACCACAATCTCATTGTGAGGCTTAATGACCCTAGAAGCCAAATAGAAGTTTCCAAATAGGAAGGGTAGATAAGAAAAGTAAAACCACAAATAGCTAAATATATCTATGAAGATATACAAGGCCCATATACACATAAAAATAATCATCAGTCGGTAAACAACCACTTTAAGGCGGACAATCTAACATGTGTACAGGCTCTTACCAACATCATTTAGTGATCTGTCCTAGTCCTAGATATTTAACAACGTCGTGGAGCTTTCGGACCCTCCTTCCATGGGCATTTAAACAGAACTGGCTACTACAAAGCAGCATGTCTGTACAGGCATTGCTAAATAATAATTGTTTCAAAATAAATTATTATACATGTTTACTAAGCTTTAGATTACCACTGTATACAGCAAGCCAGTTTAGTGCACACCCACAAGGAGCAATTTGTAATTTGCTCTGAGGTAAAGGAGTACTTTTAACAGTCATTACTTGGCACATAAATGTGTTCATGAAAGTTTTACAGTCTAGCCAGTTTAAAGTAACGGCATTTTTAAAGAAGTTGAGGCAAAAACACCTTGTTCCAGGCTATACCACTAGCTTTTGTATGTAATTCCCAACCAAATTAACCTGGATGAAAATAAGTAAAATATTTTGCTTACAGGAATCCCTGCAATTAATTTGACTTTCTTGCTCATCAGCAAATAAAAATAAATTAATTGGACAGCTATTCTTTCAGTAGGGAATGAGCATGAACACTGAGCATGCTTGAACCAGTGTCTTGGGGAGGAGGAAGGGTAAGAAGTGATTGAGTACTTGACCACACAGGTGTTTAACTGTGGAAGGCAAGTCATCATTTATTTTTATTGGCAGTTTTTAAGCCAATCTATTTTACCTCAACATCTTTCATCTAGACAAAACATTTCAAGTAGAAAGAGAAATGGTGGTCATACATGAAACAATCCTAATCATACAATTCCGGTATCATCTGTATCAGCCAATTAAAAAAACTTTCAACAAGTCATTTGAATATAAGAA
Source organism: Hymenochirus boettgeri (assembly GCA_019447015.1). Classification (NCBI taxonomy): domain Eukaryota; kingdom Metazoa; phylum Chordata; class Amphibia; order Anura; family Pipidae; genus Hymenochirus; species Hymenochirus boettgeri. The sequence goes on along the minus strand of CM033471.1, from coordinate 211,871,581 downwards.
CATCCACACGCAATCCATTAGTCGTACAATATTGGAATATCCCAAAATCGGACCAGGATTGTTGTTTGTATGGCCACCATGGTTTATTATTTTGCTTGCTGTTCTTTTCCTACATTAATCATTTATTTACTGTCTATTGCAAAAGTAAACAAGTTGATTGATTAATTAATAACATTTTAGCTATTTTTATTTTTTATATCTCCTATATCTAATTTTTTATATCTCCTAACTGCAACCTGAACCTACCAGCTGTTGATGAACTACAAAAGTCAGCAGATAAAAATGTAAAAAAAAAAAGTGTTATTAAAAAAAGTGTAGAAATGGCAAAAAGAGTTTTCTGCGTTATGTAAACTAGTTGGTAACTCTACTTGCACTGGGGGAATTTCGACATCCCCTTTCATTTTCCCTGCTAGACCACAGGTGTAATAATCAGAGGTTCAATGCTTTTCATTGATTTCCATGGGCTCACACAGGGATATGTTTACAGTCTGGCCTGCCTGGTGTTCTATTCCTCTGGCTAAGACCATGGGAAACATACATATCTGACCTCTATACAAAATAAAAGACAAATAGTCACAGATTATCCACGTGTTCTGTACAAAATACAGTAGTTTTTCCAAAAATGACCTTGAGAACAGTGTTTTTGGGAAGTGTCTATGTTTAAAGCCAGATGAAGCAAAATAAGCTGCAACTAACTGTAATACTGAGAATCTGGCAAGAGCTGACATTTCCTAACACATAGTTTGGATGGCCCAATCCATGCACATCACCTCCCTAATGCATAAGCAATATAAGTGATTATTTATCTTGAGAACACAGACATGGAGGATTTCCCTGAATGCTTCCCAGTGTACTTAAGACTGGCTCCTCTTAGAAGTCGCACTAAAAGGCTCTTTACCTGTAATAGACACCATCAAACACTCTCTAGAGACTTGTTGAGCAGATGTAACGGCAAGGCCATGAGGGTCCTGTTTGGCTAGACATTGGGACATTTGTCAGAAATGACCCATGAACTTCAGTGAGTGACTTGGTCTAATGCAATAAAACAGTATAGACAAGAGGAAAGGTCTGTCCTGCCCCGGGGCCAACACATGCTCACTCCCTTTTACTGTCACTGGAACACAGGAGCAAAGGCTTCATTTCATATTCCATTAATATTTACAGCATCTATTGAATTTCCCATCACAAAGTTCACCATACACACTGCTCCTATGAAATATTAATGGTATTGTGAGCATTATAAAAAGTCTCGCCATTAAAGAGGGGAGGGGTTGAGTGAACAGTTTGGACGAGAGAATTCATTACTGTGTCACCTTAACCACAATGCTCCTTTAACTTGGACCCCAATAATGAGTTCATGTGCGTTTTGTTATTTCTAAGAAATCCGAGATTTATTCTAGTGTCTCTGCTGTAAATCTGTGCTAAGTGGATGTTCCTAGGTAGATAACTTAACCACTTGTTAACTCTGGGGATTTCCTACCACAGCAGCAACAGATATGTACAAACCAGTACAGGAAATCACTGATACATTATTATCTGCACTGGAACTTTATTTTAGAAACAGGTTATATAAATTGGTTATTTACCAATTAACCCCTCCGTGGATTCTATTATTTTAAAGGGCACGTAAAACAAAAAAGGTCATGTGTGGGTTACCTGCCCCCAACTGATAAATTAGGAACATTATTAGATGTATTATCAACCAGATATTTAAGTATAATTATTGTCTCCATTGTGGCAGAATAAGCTGGCTCCTCCCTCCATGCAGTCAATCAAGGCTGAGGCTGCTGACATCACAACTAGAAATGGTCGAAAATCCCCCAAAAAGTCTGAAAATCCGAAAACAGAACTTAAATTCGGGACTTCGGAGCGCATTTTCGATTTTTATTTTTATCGAGCTATTTTCGAAAATTCTCGATAATAGCCTCAAATGTTCGATAACCCTTGAAAATACGATCGGAATCTAATTTTGAGTTTCCAACCGTATTTTCGAGGGTTTTTAAACGTTCAAGGCTATTTACAAAACTAGCTAGAAAGTTCGATAAAAATCGAAAATGCCCTCCGAAGCCCCTGAAATCCGAACGATCCATCTGGTTTTGAACAGAACATTCGGATTTCGGAACCGAGGGGTTCGGTGTCAGATCCTGGTCTGAGTCGGACTTGGATACCATCTCTAATTACAACCAATGATTGACTGCTGTTTCACCTGCTGCCTTCAATGCACAAGCTCAAGCTTATAAAAAAAGTAGGAGGAGGCGGATACTAAACTGGGGAAAATAGCAGTTGGGTTTATGGGCAGATAACTGACAAGTCACCAGTTTTTTTGTTTTAAATGACAACTCCACCCTCATAAGAACATCTTTTAGAAAGAATGGCCTCTTTAAAATATGTTGATATATCATAGTTTGCCCTATGAATTCATTACTGTATGCCTGCTATGCTTCTGGATGCCTCATGGAAACTGAGCCATTTAGAAACCTGTACTGAGCCTGTACTGAGCCTGAGCATGCTCAGAAGAGGCAGATAGGGGATTAACATTCAGTCATTGGCTGTGATGTCAACTGTCAAATCCATAACTGACAGTTACCAACTGGAAGAACCAGGAAGCAGAAACAGGGAAACAGGACTTTGTGCAGGATTTCAGGTTAGACTTATATATTTCAGATTCCAAACTATTACCATTTAGGGTTTTGGTGGATGATTTACCTGTATGTAAGTTTTCATTTTGGGGCTGGACTTGCCCTTTAAGGGTGGAAATTCCCTTGAAATTTTAAATAACTGTCTCATTCCTATGCTAAAATCATCCTGCAATCTGCTTCATTCCCAGTGTTGGTTCCCAATACAGAGTGGGATGCATGTGGTAGCCCAATCAGAGCAGGTTCCCGTCTGTTTTTTTTTTTTGCAAAACATACCGCGCTTTCTGCATTTCTTTAAATGAAGGTTGGAATGTATCTCTGCGTAAAATATTAGTATTTTACAATCATAACTCTATTTTACACTTGCCTTGTAAAATAACCCAATGCTTGAAAAGTGCCACCAAATCGCAAAATACTGAGCAATATTCTACTTATACAGTTGCTTTTGGGGTTCAATTTGCAATTTTTGGTTGGGACACCCACAATGTGTGTTATATGTGTTTATCTGTATTAATGCTAAAGGACTGGAAAGAGACACATTCTCTGTGTTCCATGTTAGGAGCTGGGTAACCTTGTGAGGGGGCTCGGAGGAGCTGACATTTCAAGCAAAGAGCTTCTTTCTCCTCATCCCCTCTGTTTTTCTCTCCAGCCCTAAACATGTCAGGCTTTGTCACATGCTCTGTGTGTGTTTTTTGAGATCATTTGAATAAAAGGCTCTATGCCAGGTATTGGTGACACAGTGGGTGGAAATTTCAGCCTCTCCACAAAGAGTTGGAAGCTTCTATTTGCATAAGGTCAGAGTGGTGCTTCTGACGGAACTTTAGCAGCATCTCTGTCGCTTAGCAACACTGGTGCACTCTTGGTCCCAGCATTAAATTGACTGGTCCTTCCCTTTTCTTCCTTTCACTGCTAAGCTTACAATAAAATGTCACCCTTCCAACCTGCGCCTGTCACCCACCGGGTCAACTCCGTCTCTCTCCTCCACCCCAGCTTGTCTTCTCATCAGCCAAGGAATGAGCGGATTCATTTGCAGCTTCCAAAGAAGGGGAGCTGCTCCAATAGATTGTCTTAATTAATATTAATAACATATCTCGCCCTACACACCACCAACAGCAACACCCCCCTTGTGTTGTTTAAAAAACAGCAAGTGCAGGAACCAAAAATCCAGGGGGATGGATTCATCATCCACCATGAATAAGGGCAGATAGGGGATCAGAGCTGAGGATGCCCTCCCTATCCATTTAGTTAATACATGGGTTGAGCTCAGCATGGCAGCTTTACAATGCATTTCTCCTTGGCTGAGGAACCAAAGCTGGTGACAGGATACAGATGCTGAGAGGTAGTGTTAATGGAGGGTCACTTTGGACAATAGTATCCATCACTCGTCTCATAACTTCAATGTCACATGAATCTATTTGTGACAATCAATCAGACCCAAGAGACCCCATTATTATATAAAGAGGGCTATGTATGGCAGCTCCAGCACAGAGATTCAGGATGGATGTAACACTGCCAAAAACACAGGGAATTTGATTCCTAATGGTCAAACTTCTCGTGGCAAGTGACTGCTAACTATGCAACGTTCGCTGATACCTTCACATATTGTATTAGGATACAAATAAAATGATATGTCCTTGGGAAACAAGATGGGGTTGTTATTAATGTATTCAGTTCAATTCATTCTTTTATCAACAGTCAATAAAAATACCATAGTAGCATGTATGTGTGGTTTAGTTAAGAGGAGATCTTAGCATATCCTTAACCCTATTTTAACTTTACCAAAAGCTCAGTGTCACCCAGTAACACACTTGTGATTAAGCAGCTCACTGCTGGCAAAGGGCAAAGCTTGCTGGCAGGGAAGGGGTTACTCCCTTGCCAGTCATTCTCTGGGTTGTTAGAGGCACAGAACAATGGCAGTTCTGTGGGGTTAATGAGTTCCCCTTTCAACTGAGATGCTATTCTCTCTGGAACATCTCTTATAGATAAACTCTTAGGTAATTGAAGTCTGAAGAATGCTGCAGGTTGGAAAAGTCAACTGTCTTCTTCTTTAATAATTCGCACTTCATACATTTTCTCTTTAACAACAAAAAAATAATAATAATAAAAATGACAAAGTAAAAAAAATGTACTGAATGAGGTGTAAACAGTTTCAAAATCAGGTTTCTAATGTGACATCCAATAGAACTGCATTTTAATGCAACCATATAAGGTGTAAACTGGAGAATTAGAATCCCCAAATAGTGTCTGATTGTTACAAAGAAGATAGATAGATAGATAGATAGATAGATAGATAGATAGATAGAAAAGTCTAGAGAAAGGCCAGGTCTTGAGAAAGGTCTGAGGCAAAGACCGAAATGTCGCTATCTGTTTGCTGCATATGGAATAAAAGTTGAAAGATTTTTTGAACAAGTCCTGAGAGTGCTCTACATGTTATCATGGTTAAATATCTATCTATCTATCTATCTATCTATCTATCTATCTATCTATCTATCACACAACTGTATGCATTTGAACATAATAAAAAAATTCTGTATAAGAACAGACATTGAACACATAATCAAGGGAGGCCCTAAAGTTATCCCTCTATTCCTCTCAGTGATCTGATGGCCTCTACACTTTAACTCCTGACACAGAGAGATTTCATTATGGGTTATGACAAGTGCAGAGAGAACGAAGAACTCTATAAGGAGAAACAGCGAGGGGAATACAAATGCTCTAGATGTTTTGAAGACAGAATGAAGATGACTAGAGATGACTTGATGATAGGTGTTAGCAGATTCTTGATATAATCAGTAATGTGAGTCAGGATGTGAGACATTGATCTTTAGCTGAATGTGGAGAGAGAGAGAGAAGAAAGTTGTGCACCCTCTTAATCAGATCAGAACTTCCCAAGCATCCTACTATATTAATACAATGTTAATACTGGCTACACTTTACTTCACACAGGAGCTGCCCTTTCCTTTCGTACTCCTACTGCTTGCTAATCCTTCAGCCCATGGTGGGTTTGTCTCAACACATACAATGCCCTGGCATGTGAATAAAAAACAGAGCCTGCCTGTCTGTCTCTCTGTCTGTCTCTCTGTCTGGCAGTTTCTATTAAAACACCTTTACCTGTCTATGGTCTATATACATAGCATTCTTGCTACTAAATATAACAAGACTTCATGCAGAAAAGTTGACCCAGACTTGTGTTGTCAGCTATAATAAAATGCTGTATGTTTCATTAATAGTCCAGATATCTTTTCATGCTGACACTGTTGAGACTGACTCTGGTATGACTATAATTGGACTCATTACTAATGGAAATGTTGCAGTATAGGAACTGTCTGTCTAGCAAAAGGCATATATATGTCTGTCTGTCTGATCACCAATCATTCTCTAAGTGCGGGTGCGCCAATCTTGAAAATGTCTGAGGGTTGTGTGTGTACTGCAAATATATTTTTGTAACTGGGTGGCATGTGTGTGTGTAGTAAGAGATTATCATCCATATAAAATTGGATCAGTGGGCTTCTCCTGTTCTGTAAAGCTACCCCCCCTTTTTTTTAGTATTGTATAAAAGATCCCATGTAACAGCATGTTTAGAATGGTTGACAAAAAAACACAGTTAGATAGACATTCTATTCACCAACATGTATGTACTGTATATTTGTGTGTTGAAAATATGGTAATAATTAAGGTAATATGTACTTTCAGCATGAATGTTACAATGTGGGGATATAACAATGTTACAATGTAGGGATATAATAATGTTACAATGTGGGCATATAATAATGTTACATGGTGGGGATTAATGTTACAATGTAGGGATATAATAATGTTACAAGTGGGCATATAATATGTTATAATGGGCATATATAAACATTACAATGTGAGGATATAATGTTACACTGTGGACATATAATAATGTTACAATGGGACATATAATAATGTTTCAATGTGGGAATATAATAATGTTGCAATGTGGGGATATAATAATGCTACAATGTGGGGATATAATAATGCTACAATGTGGGGATATAATAATGTTACAATGTAGGCATATAATAATGTTACAATGTGGGGACATAATATGTTACAATGTGGGGATATAATAATGCTACAATGTGGGGATATAATAATGTCACAATGTAGGCATATAATAATGTTACAATGTGGGGATATAATAATGTTACAATGTAGGCATATAATAAGTTCAATGTGGGATTAATAATGTTACATGTGGGAATATAATAATGTTACAATTTGGGGATATAATATGTTACAATGTGGCATATAATAATGTTACATGGGAATAAATAATGTTACAATGTGGGGATATATAATGTTATAATGCGGGAAATATAATAATGTTACAATGTGGGGATATAATATGTTACAATGTGGGCATATAAAATGTTACATGTGGGGATATAATAATGTTACAATGTGGGCATATAAAATGTTGTAAGTGGGAATATAATAATGTTACAATGTGGGCATATAATATTTACAATGTGGGGATATAATATTGTTACAAGTGGGCTTATAATAATGTTACAATGTGGCATATAAAATGTTACAATGTGGGAAAATAATAATATTACAATGTGGGGATATGATAATGTTACAATGTGGGGATATAATAATGTTACAATGTGGGAATATAATAATATTACAATGTGGGGATATGAATGTTCAATGTGGGGATATAATAATGTTACAGTGTAGGCATATAATACTGTTACAATGTGGGGATAAATTAATGTTACAATGTGGGGATATAATAATGTTACAGCAGGAGGATAATAATGTTACAGTGTGGGGATTTGATAATCTTACAAATTGGGGGATATAATGATGTTACAGTGTGGGGATAAACTTCAATACAATGTGGGAATATCATAATGTTGAACTTTATAGTAGGAAATTCCCAGGCATGGGCACTTAATACAAAGAAATAACATAATTCCAATCAGTCTTTGTCTGTCTGACTCTGAATAATCATTCATAGACTGGGAAGGTCTAGGATAGGGGAGCCAGATGACAGCAGCTACAGGGAAGCTCCTAACTTGTATACCACAGGGCATACAGGTTCCATATACATTTCTATAGATGGCCATTACCCTCCTCAAGAATCGGGCAATTGTTGGGTTTCTGCAAGCTACATTTGAGGGTTACAAAATTGAAAGCTACATTCAAGGGTTACCTAATGATAAATTTGAGGATTACTGAAATCAATGGCTACATTTGAGGCTTACAGAATTTGAAGATTTCATTCGAGGGTTTCCCAAAATTGACGGCTTCATTCAAGGGTTACCGAAACCAAAGGCTACATTTGAGGGCTACCGAACGATAAATTCGAGGGTTACTAATGTTACTAATGCTTTCTAATGTGCGTTCGCCTTTCTAAGCGTTCGCTTTTCAAGGCATATTCATTATAATGTGCGTTCGCCTTTCTAATGTGCGTTCGCCTTTCTAACGCGCGTTCGCTTTTCCAAGGCATATTCCATTATAATGTGCGTTCGCCTTTCTAATGCGCGTTAGCTTTCCAAGGCATATTACATTATAATGTGCGATCGCCTTTCTAATGTCGCTTTTCCGAGGCATATTACACTCTAATGGCGATCGCCCTTCTAATGCGCGTTCGCTTTTTCAAGGCATATTACCCATTAGAATGCCTTTTCGCTCAAAACATGACTTTTCACCACCTTCAGGGTGCGCTAATCTTTCCCTTTTTAACACAAAAACCACCTTTCGCTCTTTTATAAATCGCGTTATGCCTTTTGCTCCTTTTTCGCTAAAATTACCATTGCGAAGTTAGGCGAAAAGGGTTTAGCGACAGCTCGCGGAAACGGTTTCGCCATTCGTTAACGCTACCTTTATAAATAGCGTTAACTGTCTTTTTGGCGAAAACCCATGCGAAAAGCGAATGCGAAAACATTTCGCTACTTTCGTCTTTTATAAATATGCCCCTAAGTATCAGTATTCATTGTAATACAGTCTGATGGTACAATCTTTATAATACCTTACTGGTTATAACACTGTCAGGCTCATTTGCCAGATCTCTAAATGGTCCTTTCGCGGATTCAATATCGCATTTGCGAATGTGGATAAATCCCGGTAAGGGATCCACCCATCCACTATCTATCTATCTATCTATCTAATTAACAAATCGTGTGCACTCTACCTTCAGGTGATACTATGCCCAGGTGCTACTGCAGATCCTCTACTATAATGTATCCAACCATAATAACATGTAGAGCACTCTCAGAGAGAGGAGGGGATATATCCCACATTGTAACATTATTATATCCCCACATTGTAACATTATTATATGCCCACATTGTAACATTATTATATCCCCACATTGTCTTAATTAACAACAAAAAAATAATAATAATAAAATGACAAAGTAAAAAAAATGTACTGAATGAGGTGTAAAAGTTTCAAAATCAGGTTTCTAATGTGACATCCAATAGAACGCATTTTAATGCAACCATATAAGGTGTAAACTGGAGAATTAGAATCCCCAAATAGTGTCTGATTGTTACAAAGAAGATAGATAGAATAGTTGATAGATAGTATAGATAGATATATAGATAGTAGAGTAGATAGATAGATAGTAGTAGAAGTAGTTGATAGATAGATAGTAGTATAGATGGATGGATGGTGGATTGGGGATGATGGATGGATGGATAGATGGATAGATAGATATAGATAGATAGATAGATAGATAGATAGATAGATATGATGATTATGTAGATAGGCAGATGGTGGACGGATGGACAAGGACGGATGGACAGATGGACACACAGACAGACAGTTGATAGATAGATAGAGAGAGAGAGAGAGAGAGAGAGAGAGAGAAGAGAGAGAGAGAAGGAGATAAGATAGATAGATGATAGATAGATAGATAGATAGATGATATAGATAGATAGGCAGATAGATGGACAGATGGACAGATGGATGGACAGCAACAGACAGTTAGATAGTAAGAGAGAGAGATAGAGTGAGAGAGTGAAAGAGATAGATAGTAGATAGAAAAGTCTAGAGAAAGGCCAGGTCTTGAGAAAGGTCTGAGGCAAAGACCGAATGTCGCTATCTGTTTGCTGCATATGGATAAGTTGAAGATTTTTTTGACAAGTCCTGAAGTGCTCTACATGTTTATCATGGTTAAATACTATCTTCTATCTTCTATCTATCTATCTATCTATCTATCTATCTATCTATCTATCTATCTATCTATCTATCTATATATCTCTCTCTCTCTCTGAGAGTGCTCTACATGTTATATGGTTGGATACATTATAGTAGAGGATCTGCAGTAGCCACCTGGGCATAGTATCACCTGAAGGTAGAGTGCACACGATTTGTTAATGATAGATAGATAGATAGATAGTGGATGGGTGGATCCCTACCGGTTTATCCACTTCGCAAATGCGATATTGAATCGCGAAAGGACCATTTAGAGATCTGGGCAAATGAGCCTGACAGTGTTATAACCAGTAGGTATTATAAAGATTGTCCATCAGACTGTTATTACAATGAATACTGATATTAGGGCATTATAAAAGAGCGAAAAGTTAGCGAATGTTTTCGCATTCGCTTTTCGCATGGGTTTCGCGCACAAAAGACAGTTACGCTATTTATAAAGGTAGCGTTAACGAATGGCGAAACCGTTTCCGCGGGACTGCCGCTAAACCCTTTTCGCCTACTTCGCAATGGTAATTTTAGCGAAAAAGAGCAAAAGGCATAACGCGATTTATAAAAGAGCGAAGGTGGTTTTTTTGTTAAAAAGAGGGAAAGATTAGCGCACCCTGAAGGTGGTGAAAAGTCATTGTTTGAGCAAAAGGCATTCTAATGGTAATATGCCTTGAAAAAGCAACGCGCATTAGAAGGGCGATCGCCATTAGAGTGTAATATGCCTCGGAAAAGCGACATTAGAAAGGCGATCGCACATTTAATGTAATAGCCTTGGAAAAGCGAACGCGATTAGAAAGGCGAACGAACTTATAATGGAATATGCCTTGGAAAAGCGAACGCGCGTTTGAAAGGCGAACGCACATTAGAAAGAGCGAACGCACATTATAATGGAATATGCCTTGGAAAGCGAACGCATTAGAAAGGCGAACGCACATTAGAAAGCATTAGTAACATTAACCCTCGAATTTATCGTTCGGTAGCCCTCAAATGTAGCCTTTGGTTTCGGTAACCCTTGAATGAAGCCGTCAATTTTGGGAAACCCTCGAATGAAATCTTCAAATTCTGTAAGCCTCAAATGTAGCCATTGATTTCAGTAATCCTCAAATTTATCATTAGGTAACCCTTGAATGTAGCTTTCAATTTTGGTAACCCTCAAATGTAGCTTGCAGAAACCCAACAATTGCCGATTCTTGAGGAGGGTAATGGCCATCTATAGAAATGTATATGGAACCTGTATGCCCTGTGGTATAAAACAAGTTAGGAGCTTCCCTAGTAGCTGCTGTCACCTGGCTCCCCTATCCTAGACCTTCCCAGTCTATGAATGATTATTCGAGTCAGACAGACAAAGACTGATTGGAATTATTGTTATTTCTTTGTATTAAGTGCCCATTGCCTGGTGAATTTCCTACTATAAAGTTCAACATTGATATTCCCACATTGTATTTGAAGTTTATCCCCACACTGTAATCATTAATCCCCCAATTTGTAAGATTATCAAATCCCCACACTGTAACATTATTATTCCTCCTGCTGTAACCATTATTATATCCCCACATTGTAACATTAATTTATCCCCACATTGTAACAGTATTATATGCCACACTGTAACATTATTATATCCCCACATTGAAACATTATCATATCCCCACATTGTATAATTATTATATTCCCACATGTAACATTATTATATCCCCACATTGTAACATTATCATATCCCCACATTGTAATATTATTATTTTCCCACATGTAACATTATTTATGCCCACATTGTAACATTATTATAAGCCCACATTGTAACAATATTATATCCCCACTTGTAAAATTATTATATGCCCACATTGTAACATTATTATATTCCACTTCAACATTATTATATGCCCCACATTGTACATTAGTATATGCCCCACATTGTAACATTATTATATCCACATGTAACATTTTATCCCGATTATAACATTATAATATCCCCACATTGTACATTATTATTATTCCCCATTGTAACATTATTATCTCCCACATTGTAACATTATTATATCCCCAAATGTAACATTATTATATTCCCACATTGTACATTATTATATCCCCACTATTGAACATATTAATTCCTACATTGAACATTATTATATCCACACATTGTAACATTATTATATGCCTACATTGTGACATTATTATATCCCCACATTGTACATTATTATATCCCCACATTGTAACATTATTAGTCCCCAACACCACATTGTAACATTTTATATGCCTACATTGTAACATTATTATATCCCACATTGTTAGCATTATTATATCCCCACATTGTAGCATTATTATATCCCCACATTGCACATTATTATATTCCCACATTGAAACATTATTATATGTCCCATTGTAACATATTATATGTCCACAGTGTAACATTATATCCTCACATTTAATGTTTATATATGCCCACTTATAACATTTTATATGCCCACATTGTAACATTATTATATCCCTACATTGTAACATTATATCCCCACCATGTAACATTATTATATGCCCACATTGTAACTATTATATCCCTACATTGTAACATTGTTATATCCCCACATTGTAACATTCATGCTGAAAGTACATATTACCTTAATTATTACCATATTTTCAACACACAAATATACAGTACATACTGTTGGTGAATAGAATGTCTATCTAACTGTGTTTTTTTGTCAACCATTCTAAACATGCTGTTACATGGGATCTTTTATACATACTAAAAAAAAGGGGGGGTAGCTTTACGAACGAGAGCCCACTGATCCAATTTTTATGGATGATAACTCCTACCTACACACACATACACAATATACACACACACATCACACTACAAAATATAAATTTACTAACACACACACACCCTCAGACATTTCAGATTGGCGCCCCCGCACTAGAATGATTGGTGATCAGACAGACAGACATATATTGCCTTTGCTAGACAGACAGTTCCTATACTGCATTTATCTATAATCAATCCATTATAGTCATACCAGAGTCAGCTCAACAGTGTCAGCTGAAACGATATCTGGACTATTAATGAAACAATACAGCATTTTATTATAGCTGACAACACAAGTCTGGGTCAACTTTTCTGGCATGAAGTCTTGTATATTTTAGTAGCAAGAATGCATATGTATATAGACCATAGACAGGTAAAGGTGTTTTAATAGAAACTGCCAGACAGAGACAGACAGAGAGACAGACAGGCAGGCTCTGTTTTTATTCACATGCCAGGGCATTGTATGTGTTGAGACAACCCCCATGGGCTGAAGGAATTAGCAAGCAGTAGGAGTACGAAAGGAAAGGGCAGCTCCTGTGTGAAGATAAAGTGTAGCCAGTATTAACATTGTATTAATATAGTAGGATGCTTGGAAGTCTGATCTGATTATAGAGGGTGCACAACTTTCTTCTCTCTCTCTCTCCACATTCACTAAAGATGCAATGTCTCACATCCTGACTCACATTACTGATTATATCAAGAATTCTGCTAACACCTACATTCAAGTCATCTCAGTCATCTTCATTCTGTCTTCAAAACATCTAGAGCATTTGTATTCCCCTCGCTGTTTCTCCTTATAGAGTTCTTCATGTCTCTCTGCAGCTTGTCATAACCCATAATGAAATCTCTCTGTGTCAGGAGTTAAAGTGTAGAGGCCATCAGATCACTGAGAGGAATAGAGGGATAACTTTAGGGCTCTCCCTTGATTTGTGTTCAATGTCTGTTCTTATACAGAATTTTTTATTATGTTCAAATGCATACAGTTGTGTGTCTACACCCACCAAGCTAGTTACTTAACATGTGTGAACCCTGATCTACACATCTCAGCCACGCAAACGGTCGCATGGATCAACTGGTTCAAATTACTAGCGCTATCTTAAAGCCTTAGTGAGACACACACGAACACCTAAAATCTTATGTGCCCATTAACCAATTACATCTCACCCATAAAACAGTTTTATGACAATAACATAAAAATATCCCTCATGGCTCTTGGCCATTCCTATACATACCCACCACTGCGGACTATAGATATATGTTAAACCATAGGGATCTGCTTATCAGAGTAAACAGGACAGAGGGAATACAACCTCTATATATATGGAAATTTGAATTTATTACTCATGCCTACTAACTTTAATTAACTGTCTGATTAACTGTATACATCGGGTCTAGGATAGCTTTCTATGTGTAATTTACAATCTCAATAATAAGCAGCAAATTTCAACATTAGGCAAGGGGGACAACCAGGGGGGGTACCAACGTGGCACCCACACTGACCACCAACACTTAATGGGAAAGTTCAGTGGAAAATATTATTATTTTTAAAATTCTTAGTTTATGTTATGTACACCTAGTTATATTATATATTTCTGTTCAATTTTGAAAAATCATTTGAATTCATACCCCTTGCTATTCCCTGCTGTTGACATTAGTGAGCTGACATTTCAGGTTCTGTAACGGTCCTTCTTCTTCCCAGAATGCACTACTCTCCTTGGAATGTTCCTCACAGTAATTTCTACTAATTGGCTGTTGGAGGGGTCAACCTGCTCAGATGTTTACTGAGAAACTGAATCAACCCAGGTGCTGGGTCAAGGGCAAGACCATAACGGTCTCTATAAGGGTCCTGCAAACAGGAAGCCAGTATTTCAGAACAATTTATTTATACATAGACAAAACGTTAAATGGACTGGTTAAAGTCATTAGGATGTAAAAATAGTGCACTTTTTTCTTAAAAGTATTTGCACTGAACTTCCCATTTAAATGATTTTGCCTCTTGGGGATAGCCCGTCTATAGTATTATCCATACAAACAACCTCTAGGATAATCACATAAAAAACTTGTTTGGCCAGTGTGTCAATCTTGTAATACATTGAACTTACATTGAATTATTTTTTTTCCACCAGTAGATACAGGATGTTGTCAATAGACATCTACCTAAACAGTGCCAAGTTATTGAGCATCTTTAAAGTGTTTGGCAACCGACTGTTCCCATATTTGCCGATTTATCAGGTCGATGTCTTTATCTGTAAATATGCTATATTGCTGACCTATGAATACTTACTTATATGCTCCTGCCAAGTCATGTTGGTTTTGCTAATATATTCTTCCACAAGGACACATTGTGACATAAATTGCAAAATTGCTGGTACAAGTAAGTCTGAACCTGATGATGAGGTGCTGCCTGTATGTGGTGCAAGAGTCTTTTCTGCTAACCGTATACAGTATCTATATGCTTGGCACCCCGAACATCTAAAGCATCCATAAGTGGTTTAAAAGCCATGTATCCTTAGCACATGGTTGCTTAAGTGTCTGAAATGCGTAGATATCTGGGTCACACATGTTAAGTAACTAGTTATGAAGAAATGCCCCTGCTCTTGGATGTATATAGTTTCTGTTTTAGGTTTCGGCGCCTGTTTGAATTGCAAAGGGAGGAGTGCGCATAGAGGTTGGAATTTGTGGGAGCACTCCATAAGTCAAACTTCCACTGCTTGGGTGCCAAAACTAAAAAGCTATAAGTACATTACTATCTGGTAAAAGGGCACTCACAGGACTTGAATTAATTGTCACCAATGTGTGTAAACCACAATTTACGTGTTTCGGCCATGTTTTTGGCTGTCTCAGGATCAAAGTTCACTTTACTGCCGCCATTTAATATCAGTTGTAAACGTGTAGTACTGTTACAATAAAATGTAAATACTAAAACTAAAAGTGTTATGGACTGGAGCAAACAAAGTTCATGCAGTGCTCCAATCTAGGTTGGATCTAATGGTCTTTACCCAAAGTCTCTTGGTAAATAAGGCTGATAATGTATTGGCAGCTTAGAATTTTTTTAGATTACCTTTAACTGCTGCTGTACACTATAGTGCAGTATAGGTGGGCAGTGCACAGGAATTAAGTACATTGGGGCAGGTGACTTATCTCCTCTCCTACTATAACTCAAGAGTAGGATATCGTAGTTTCAAGTCAAATCTGTTTGTTCGATTGGTGCAGAACCTGGGACCTTTCCCAAAAAAACACTGGTGGAACAAACCCCAGCAGGTTCAGCACCCTTTCTGAAAGAGTGTGGATGGGAAGAGTCTAAAAGAGCTAGATACAGCTGGAAGATTCCCCTATGATGCCCGACCTCCTGATGAACGGCTATTATGGCTGATAATCGGGTTTTTGTAGATGTTTGGGTCGGGTGTCGGTGATGAATTGGTTCTTGGTTGTATGGATGTTGCTAGGCACTGTGGAGGAGTTCTTAAGGGAGAACAAATTTCTCCTTTAATATAGGTGAGAAATGATTCTGTAAATAAGAAGTGTTCCATGTTGTTGCCAGTACAACCCACAGCCAATGAAGTCATCAAAGAGCCACACCATCTGACCCTGGTATTCACTGTCTCTATGTACAGAGTATTATCTATACAGATGTCTCCACACCAATAGGAATCCCTGATAAGACTTTGAAAGCTGCTTGTTACCCTGCAGTTTATTTACCGGACAGTGTGAGTTGCTGGACAATAAACTGAAGGGTACAAGCAGCTTTCAAAGTCTTATCAGGGACTTCCATATCCCATTTTTTTTATTCTTTTCCTAGCAAAAGATAAAGCTTCCAAATGTAGCTGGATTTCTGCTTATCAGTGTTGGGCGCACCGGGTGAGGTACCAGGTTTAAAAAATACACAGTTTAGAAGGTTACAAATTCAATAACCCAGATATAACTTTTTTTGTTTCTATTTTTCTACAGGGGGCTCCCTTGTAAGATGCCAGGTTTAGACACATACAGTTCAGAAGTCATGAGTTTGAATCCCCAAACTTACTTATTTTTTGTTTCCATTTGCTCCTATACAATATTCTACCTGTACCAACTGTTTATATAGTGTCTCTCTTAGCCTAGAGGTAAGAGTTCTGCTTTTAGTAATAAAGAGTAAATGTACAAGTTGCAGGTTCTATTCTCCAGACTACTTTCTTTTTGTATGAAAAGCAAAGGATTATATCTTTGTTAGGACAGGAGCCTTGAATGGTTTGCAAAACAAAAAACTAAAACCCCTTTTCTGTGTCAGGGAGAGGAAGATCTCTGTGCTATAAGGTGATTGGCTGTCGCTTCTAGGAAGGAAGCTGCAACTTCTTTGTTTTGATCTATTGAGCACTACTGAGCATGTGCCTGTATGCAGACACCCCACATTGTAACATTATTATATCCCCACATTGTAACATTATTATATTCCCGCATTATAACATTATAATATCCCCACATTGTAACATTATTATATTCCCACAGTGTAACATTATTATATGCCCACATTGTAACATTATTATATCCCCAAATTGTAACATTATTATATTCCCACATTGTAACATTATTATATCCCCACATTGTAACATTATTATATGCCTACATTGTAACATTATTATATCCCCACATTGTAACATTATTATATGCCTACATTGTGACATTATTATATCCCCACATTGTAGCATTATTATATCCCCACATTGTAACATTATTATGTCCCCACATTGTAACATTATTATATGCCTACATTGTAAATTATTATATCCCCACATTGTAGCATTATTATATCCCCACATTGTAGCATTATTATATCCCCACATTGCAACATTATTATATTCCCACATTGAAACATTATTATATGTCCACATTGTAACATTATTATATGTCCACAGTGTAACATTATATCCTCACATTGTAATGTTTATATATGCCCACATTATAACATTATTATATGCCCACATTGTAACATTATTATATCCCTACATTGTAACATTATATCCCCACCATGTAACATTATTATATGCCCACATTGTAACATTATTATATCCCTACATTGTAACATTGTTATATCCCCACATTGTAACATTCATGCTGAAAGTACATATTACCTTAATTATTACCATATTTTCAACACACAAATATACAGTACATACATGTTGGTGAATAGAATGTCTATCTAACTGTGTTTTTTTGTCAACCATTCTAAACATGCTGTTACATGGGATCTTTTATACAATACTAAAAAAAAGGGGGGGTAGCTTTACAGAACAGGAGAGCCCACTGATCCAATTTTATATGGATGATAATCTCTTACTACACACACACATGCACACCCAGTTACAAAATATAAATTTGCAGTACACACAACCCTCAGACATTTTCAAGATTGGCGCACCCGCACTTAGAGAATGATTGGTGATCAGACAGACAGACATATATATGCCTTTTGCTAGACAGACAGTTCCTTATACTGCAACATTTCCATTAGTAATGAGTCCAATTATAGTCATACCAGAGTCAGTCTCAACAGTGTCAGCATGAAACGATATCTGGACTATTAATGAAACAATACAGCATTTTATTATAGCTGACAACACAAGTCTGGGTCAACTTTTCTGGCATGAAGTCTTGTATATTTTAGTAGCAAGAATGCATATGTATATAGACCATAGACAGGTAAAGGTGTTTTAATAGAAACTGCCAGACAGAGAGACAGACAGAGAGACAGACAGGCAGGCTCTGTTTTTATTCACATGCCAGGGCATTGTATGTGTTGAGACAACCCACCATGGGCTGAAGGAATTAGCAAGCAGTAGGAGTACGAAAGGAAAGGGCAGCTCCTGTGTGAAGATAAAGTGTAGCCAGTATTAACATTGTATTAATATAGTAGGATGCTTGGGAAGTCTGATCTGATTATAGAGGGTGCACAACTTTCTTCTCTCTCTCTCTCCACATTCAGCTAAAGATGCAATGTCTCACATCCTGACTCACATTACTGATTATATCAAGAATTCTGCTAACACCTATCATTTCAAGTCATCTCTAGTCATCTTCATTCTGTCTTCAAAACATCTAGAGCATTTGTATTCCCCTCGCTGTTTCTCCTTATAGAGTTCTTCATGTCTCTCTGCAGCTTGTCATAACCCATAATGAAATCTCTCTGTGTCAGGAGTTAAAGTGTAGAGGCCATCAGATCACTGAGAGGAATAGAGGGATAACTTTAGGGCTCTCCCTTGATTATGTGTTCAATGTCTGTTCTTATACAGAATTTTTTTTATTATGTTCAAATGCATACAGTTGTGTGTCTACACCCACCAAGCTAGTTACTTAACATGTGTGAACCCTGATCTACACATCTCAGCCACGCAAACGGTCGTCCATGGATCAACTGGTTCAAATTACTAGCGCTATCTTAAAGCCTTAGTGAGACACACACGAACACCTTAAATCTTATGTGCCCATTAACCAATTACATCTCACCCATAAAAACAGTTTTATGACAATAACATAAAAATATCCCTCATGGCTCTTGGCCATTCCTATACATACCCACCACTGCGGACTATAGATATATGTAAACCATATGGATCTGCTTATCAGAGTAAACAGGACAGAGGGAATACAACCTCTATATATATGGAAATTTGAATTTATTACTCATGCCTACTAACTTTAATTAACTGTCTGATTAACTGTATACATCGGGTCTAGGATAGCTTTCTATGTGTAATTTACAACATCTAAATAATAAGCAGGCAAATTTCAAACAGTAGGCAAGGGGGACAACCAAGGGGGGTACCAACGTGGCACCCACACTGACCACCAACACTTAATGGGAAAGTTCAGTGGAAAATATTATTATTTTTAAAATTCTTAGTTTATGTTATGTACACCTAGTTATATTATATATTCTGTTCAATTTTGAAAAATCATTTGAATTCATACCCCTTGCTATTCCCTGCTGTTGACATTAGTGAGCTGACATTTCAGGTTCTGTAACGGTCCTTCTTCTTCCCAGAATGCACTACTTCCTTGGAATGTTCCTCACAGTAATTTCTACTAATTGGCTGTTGGATGGGTCAAACCTGCTCAGATGTTTACTGAGAAACTGAATCAACCCAGGTGCTGGGTCAAGGGCAAGACCATAACGGTCTCTATAAGGGGTCCTGCAAACAGGAAGCCAGTATTTCAGAACAATTTATTTATACATAGACAAAACGTTAAATGGACTGGTTAAAGTCATTAGGATGTAAAAATAGTGCACTTTTTTCTTAAAAGTATTTGCACTGAACTTCCCATTTAAAATGATTTTGCCTCTTGGGGATAGCCCGTCTATAGTATTATCCTATACAAACAACCTCTAGGATAATCACATAAAAAACTTGTTTGGGGCCAGTGTGTCCAATCTTGTAATACATTGAACTTTACATTGAATTATTTTTTTTCCACCAGTAGATACAGGGATGTTGTCAATAGACATCTACCTAAACAGTGCCAAGTTATGGCTAGCATCTTTAAAGTGTTTGGCAACCGACTGTTCACCATATTTGCCGATTTATCAGGTCGATTGTCTTTATCTGTAAATATTGCTATTATTGCTGACCTATGAATACTTACTTATATGCTCCTGCCAAGTCATGTTGGTTTTGCTAATATATTACTTTCCACAAGGACACATTGTGACATAAATTGCAAAATTGCTGGTACAAGTAAGTCTGAACCTGATGATGAGGTGCTTGCCTGTATGTGGTTGCAGAAGTCTTTTCTGCTAACCGTATACAGTATCTATATGCTTGGCACCCCGAACATCTAAAGCATCCATAAGTGGGTTTAAAAAGCCATGTATCCTTAGCACATGGTTGCTTAAGTGTCTGAAATGCGTAGATCATGGGTCACACATGTTAAGTAACTAGTTATGAAGAAATGCCCCTGCTCTTGGATGTATATAGTTTCTGTTTTCAGGTTTCGGCGCCTGTTTGAATTGCAAAGGGAGGAGTGCGCATAGAGGTTGGAATTTGTGGGAGCACTCCATAAGTCAAACTTCCACTGCTTGGGTGCCAAAACTAAAAAGCTATAAGTACATTACTATCTGGTAAAAGGGCACTCACAGGACTTGAATTAATTCATGTCACCAATGTGTAAACCACAATTTACGTGTTTCGGCCATGTTTTTGGCTGTCATCAGGATCAAAGTTCACTTTACTGCCGCCATTTTAATATCAGTGTAAACGTGTAGTACTGTTACAATAAAATGTAAATACTAAAACTAAAAGTGTTATGGACTGGAGCAAACAAAGTTCATGCAGTGCTCCAATCTATGTTGGATCTAAGTGGTCTTTACCCAAAGTCTCTTGGTAAATAAGGCTGATAATGTATTGGCAGCTTAGAATTTTTTTAGATTACCTTTAACTGCTGTACACTATAGTGCAGTATAGGTGGGCAGTGCACAGGAATTAAGTACATTGGGGCAGGTGACTTATCTCCTCTCTCTACTATAAACTCAAGAGTAGGATTATCGTAGTTTCAAGTCAAATCTGTTTGTTCAGATTGGTGCAGAACCTGGGACCTTTCCCAAAAAAACACTGGTGGAACAAACCCCAGCAGGTTCATGCACCCTTTCTGAAGAGAGTGTGGATGGGAAGAGTCTAAAAGCTAGATACAGGCTGGAAGATTCCCCTATGATGCCCGACCTCCTGATGAACGGCTATTATGGCTGATAATCGGGTTTTTGTAGATGTTTGGTCGGGTGTCGGTGATGAATTGGTTCTTGGTTGTAATGGATGTTTGCTAGGCACTGTGGAGGAGTCTTAAAGGAGAACTAAATTTCTCCTTTAATATAGGTGAGAAATAGATTCTGTAAATAAGAAGGTTTCCATGTTGTTGCCAGTACAACCCACAGCCAATGAAGTCATCAAAGAGCCACACCATCTGACCCTGGTATTCACTGTCTCTATGTACAGAGTATTATCTATACAGATGTCTCCACACCAATATGGAATCCCTGATAAGACTTTGAAAGCTGCTTGTTACCCTGCAGTTTATTTACCGGACAGTGTGAGTTGCTGGACAATAAACTGAAGGGTAACAAGCAGCTTTCAAAGTCTTATCAGGGACTTCCATATCCCATTTTTTTTATTCTTTTCCTAGCAAAAGATAAAGCTTCCAAATGTAGCTGGATTTTCTGCTTATTCAGTGTTGGGCGCACCGGGTGAGGTACCAGGTTTAAAAAATACACAGTTTAGAAGGTTACAAATTCAATAACCCAGATATAACTTTTTTTGTTTCTATTGTTTCTACAAGGGGGCTCCCCTTGTAAGATGCCAGGTTTAGACACATACAGTTCAGAAGGTCATGAGTTTGAATCCCCAAACTTACCTTTATTTTTTGTTTCCATTATGCTCCTAGTACAATATTCTACCTGTACCAACTGTTTATATAGTGTCTCTCTTAGCCTAGAGGTAAGAGTTCTGCTTTTAGTAATAAAGAGTAAATGTACAAGTTGCAGGTTCTATTCTCCAGACTTACTTTTCTTTTTGTATGAAAAGCAAAGGATTATATCATTGTTAGGACAGGAGCCTTGAATATGTTTGCAAACAAAAAAACTAAAACCCCTTTTCTGTGTCAGGGAGAGGGAAGATCTCTGTGCTATAAGGTGATTGGCTGTCAGCTTCTAGGAAGGAAGCTGCAACTTCCTTGTTTTGATCTATTGAGCACTACTGAGCATGTGCCTGTATGCAGACACTTAGCTGGGGGTTTACCCAGCTAAAGTGGATTGTGGGAGCTGACCCCTAGTACTCACAGGTTACTTTCATAAATCACCCAATGGCCACAGCAAAGGGAGAGGTGAGACACAGCTTGTTGTATGTTTGTGAATGTGCTCTGTCTATTGGGACAATGTTGTCTGGAGACTTTAGTTCCTCTTTTAGAGTTCTTAACTAACATGGCCTACAGTCATGATTATATATTCTCCCAGTGTTTTGGGGTGCATTTTATTAGCTATCCCGCTCAGATACTGCAGTAAAAGAATCCTATATACACATCAATGTTTTTATTTACTAAATACACTCCTAATACACATACAATTGCTATTAAACATTTCAATATTGCTACTTTTTAAAAGCTACTTTTTAGCGACTATATATATATTGCTCTGGTAATATTCTGGTTACTATTCATTAAAACAGCTGCTAGATGAACAACTGACAATCAATATTACAAGTGTATTAGTTTCGAAAGCAACAAGAGAAATCTGACTGATGTTTGAATGGGGGCTGAATAGATAGTGACATGTCTATAGAGGTTCAGTCACAGAATGGCAAAATAATTTAATGTGTGAAAAGGAAGGATGTTCAATATCATAAAACCATATGTCATACTACAGAAAGACTGCATCATGCAAGAGGGACAATTAACACCAACTAGAGCTCATTAATAGGGAGAGACGTGCATTTAATAGCTAAAGATTACAAAACAATGGGCTCCGAAATCACCAGAAGTCTGAAGCTTCACCTTTTTGACCAAGTCTCAACAGAAATTGTACAATGTGAACTTTATCAAGCTGATATTTCTAGAAATATCACCACTGGAGAGGCACATACACACATGCATGGCTGACCGATGTTCAATAAACTACATTTTTCCCAACAATCATTTAATGTATGTGCATCGGGACGAACTAGGCCTCATTGATGATCCGACCAGGCAGAACCATATATTAAATGATAGTCAGCTCAAACACCCGTTCGTTATACACCAAGCATCTAAGGTCGTCCCTGCAATCACACGTGTGTAAGAGCTTTTACCATTGTTGTATTATAAGGACTGTCTAACTAAAGCTAGCATTACACATGGCCAATATTCAGCAAATTCAGATTTGTTGAATATATTGAATATATATGGATGGATGTTTGAATTGAGCAAATTCACCATCAGATTCCAATGGAATCTGCTGTGTATGGGCAGATTAAGGTCTAATATTCACAATGGCAGATGTAAATATTGTTAGAACTCTGTAAATTTGAAATTAAAGTGCCCCACTGATCTCTATTTAAGACCAATAATCCACCCTGAGTGATCAGTCAGGATTGAAATTAAGACCTATATATTTTTATTTTTGCCTAAAATATTCCCATATGTAAGGGTTGAACATCATTCCTTCTCCATTATCAATATTTCAACACTACAGCAAGGTTTCCATAACATGTCTACATTATTAGATTTCCTTTATTGACCAGCAACAATCAGTTTAAGTATGCATTTGACAAAATGATTGGTTCTGTATCCACACTGAATGTAGGTAGCATTTTTAGACCAATAAAATTAGTGGTTGGTGCTAAAAATCCTTACATAAAGCCAGCACATGCACAAATTAGGTTGTATAGCTGTACTAAGAGATACCCAATAATATCAGGTCAGTTTAGGGGCACTTGACTATAGCATTATTAAATACTGGGAAATATTATTGGTAAATACCACATGGCAGCTCTTACTGTGATTTGGGAGTTGGGTGGAGGAGATTATTATAAATCTTTAAATTTATTCCTCAAAATGTTTAAAAAATGTATTTCAACATTTTATTTATATGTAGTACAGGTACTTCTATGAACAGGGCTTGCTGTTTTTTGTTTCCTTCCTGCACCTTATTCAGTGGCAGAGATACATACCTAAGACTCCTAATGTAGAATTTGGGCTGAGTATCAGCTGAGCATCAATTATCTCTCCCAACCTGTGAGCCAAAATACCAAAAAAAAAGAGTCCCTGTATATATATATCCAATGATGTTGAACTAATAAACACACTTTTTTAGAAGTATACCTAGAAATTATGGGAGACACCTTCTTAACAATGGCTGCTGAGTGCTGCCTTAAATCTGTATGTAGGGGCATCAAATTGGACTGCCCCTCTTAGCTATGCCCTTACCATAATAGCATCACCCAGGGCATCTACCTGGAATGTGCTCCATAGGCTTAAATGCCTTGAATGGGCTCCATAGGCTTCAATGGACACAAATCTGCCTTCTGAGAAGACCACAACAGGTTGACTCATGTCAGAAACAATGCTTGCATCACCATATTTCCTCTGATGAAGTGGGACACACCCACGAAATGCGTCAGGCAGGGGAACTGGCACCATGTATTCATGTTTTTAAAGTGATGTGAATAAACCTTGGATTTTATCTTTTCCACACCTCTGTGAGTAGCGCTGTTCTGTTCTTCTTACTCCATATATACGGACCCACACCCGCACCTGGGGGGTGTCCTTGTTATACAGCACGCACCAGGAGGTGAGTTACGAATGCTGCCCACACAGGTTTCCAGTGTGTTTGTTCAATTGAGAGCCAAGTGGACTGATTTTTAAAGGGTAAACTAGGAAATTTCTAATTTTCCCAATTGCTAAACCATTTAGTTTCCATGCATAGATTTTGGTGCAGGTTTGCTGCTTTTTCTTCTGTGAACATATAGCGATCGAGCTCAATTTTAACCAGTGGATGTTAATGCAAACTACATAGTGCTATAAATGGCTCTATCAAATAATGTAAATGTTCTGTCCTACCAAAAGGCCAGAAAACGCACCAAACCTAGCGTCTGCAGATTTGTTCACTTTGAGAATGAAATGATTATATTTGGTTTAAACCAATTTCTAATACGTTGTGCAGTAAGCAGAATCCAATCCCCTACCTGTCAGGGCATTAGGGAGTCTTCATGAGCAGTGATCTAGAGCTCCATTTTGTACAATGCGTTCAGTATTCCGAAAAGCTTCCACAAAATAGCCAATACAGAAAAGTATCTTGGCTACGTAATTTCAATTAACACAAGAAGAAAATAGAAAACAAGAAATGTTGTTCTGAAGTGAACCAATTTTAATGTAAAAATAGTTTTCATTACAGTAAATTCTCTATTAAAACTCATTGGAGTAAATTACAAGTTAAATGATTGTTTTTTTTAAATAAAAAAGCTAGTGAATGAATTGAATGAAAACCCCAGAGGAACCTTGCCCTTTCATTGTCTGGTGCATGACAGAAGTGGTAGTCTTCAAAGCCTTATAGTGCAGCTTGCAGTTTTTCTTAGTGTTTGCATAGTCAGACTGTTGCATTGTATTTGCTCTGCGTGTCCTGCCTCATAATTTTATCAGCCAAGCAAGCCCTGGCTGTATAGTCTGTGCGATGATATCAGAAAGATTTGTTTCTTGGTCCAGCCAAAGAAAGGTCATTCTAATAATACCCAGGGTCATTGTAGGGAGCCAGAGTGTCTCCTAGTCATTTTTCATTTGGTTGCAGCACTTAATGACAGTTGTAGGCAACTTGGAGCTAATGTCTTGTGATGTCACCAGCACATGCCAGGAGATTATAAGGGCAGGCAGGGGACAGACTCTAGGATTAATCTGGTGCAGAAAATATTAACTAGTTCACTTCAGGTCTTCCTTAAACCTTATCATCTGAAACATTTGTGTAAGGGTGTATCTTTTAATAACATAGCCTATACTTGGCTATGAGAGTACAGTGAGATATAAATGTATATGGGACTGAGGACACAGTTCATTTCAGACTGAATGAGAAATAACAGGGACAGTAATGACTATTGCTGTGAAAATTGATTTCTAAAACCTCCGAAATTCTGGAAATCTCAATATTTTAACTTGTGTAAAGTAGACGCTGGAAATGATGTGGGTCGGCATTAAAAACACAGGGCAGACTGTCAGTGACCACAACACTGCCCTTACAGGGAAACCAAATGTCTGCTTCTCTTAGTAAAACTGTCATTTCATGAACACAATGACAAGACTGTTTGGTGATCACAGGGGTTTGTGCTGACATGTTATCAAAGCGAACAGCAAGTTCACTTGTCTCTAATAATGATAACACCATTATTTAAACTTGGGGGTGTAGCTACAGAGGGAGCGAGGAACTCTCCTGCATGCAGGGTGGCTGGAGACGGAGAGAGAGGGAGTTAAGGTGTTAAATAGGGACATGGGTTATTGGGGTTACAAGTAGGAACAGTCTGGCCATCTTAGCAATTAATCCCAAAGTGTAGTACAATGTGCACATGGGTAAAGCCAATAAAGGTGCTGGCTCTGAGAATAGCCTTAGGGGCCGATTTATCCAGACTCGCCAGGCAAATATATGGAGTGAAAGTCTTGCTAACCGGTTTGCTAATGGTAAGCACAACTTTAACTTCATATTAGCTTCGGATGAGCGGGTTATGCAAAATTCACCCGCGCATCCGATGCTCTCGATTCAATATCGCGTTTGTTTTAGTTTTAGTGCAGGATTTCCCACAGTGGGTGAATCCCTTAACGGGATGTACCCACATTGGGAAACGCAATATTGAATTGCGAAAGGAGCATTTACCCAGAGCAATAGCCTGTTAATGTTCCCATCAGGGGAGTATCTACCAAGGGAGCAGACCTTGAAGGGGGCAAAGGAGCCAGAGGGAGCCATCTTCTTATTTTCCCTATGACAGATATAGCCTCCTCACAGAAAAAATCACTGTAGATAAAGCAGAGATAGGGGCCCCTTCATAGTTTCGCTGGGGGGCCCAGTAATTCCTAGTTACACCACTGGTTCACATTACGGTACTGTGAAAAGGGTGGGACTCAGTTCACATACACAGTAACTCCACCAATCATTTACTAAACAGCAAGATTGTAAGCTCTTCGGGCAGGGCCTGTAAAGCCTTACAGAAGATGTTAGCGCTATATAAATCCACAATAATAATTAATAATAAAATACTGCACTTGGGCACAGCCCTAAATGCTAACTCAATGACTGGAAAGATGTTATTGTTACAACTGAGGGTTATCAGTATCCTAAAGTACGGTGTCCATTTTAGGACTAAAGGACACATAACACTCCACAACATGCAGTTACCTTTACTGAAAAAGCTTTTGGGGAAAAAAATGTTTCTACAAATGCAAAATGAACAACAGGAAGGACATGGCCCCCCCTTGTGTGATTTATGACGGTAATTTGGAACACAATGTGGCTTAATCTCATGCTGGTTTGTAGTAAGTTTGCGGGGCTTTTAAATTCTGGGATATCTGCTGTCAATTCATTTTATTTTTAAAGCTCCATCAAAAAGCGATACACAAACAAAAGGGCATGGACTTTCCCATCCCTGCTCAAAAATATGATAAACATATTCCCCATATTAAAGAACAACAAGTTCCTGAATCCTGAGTAATTTATTGACAGATTTTGATGGGGCTGAGATTCAGGTATAATTCAGCAGTAACCTAGGTCCTACGGATGTGAAATAAACTGTGCCTACCCTATTGTGTTCTGCTTCGCCTTTCTTCCTTTATATTCATCTTCTTGGCCTGCAGGATGTGGAGCATAGACCGCTAGATTTGTAACTCCTTGTCTTGTTCTTGTCAATAACTCTTTGTTAAACATCATGTCTAGCACCTCACAGAACATTTAACTGTCTACTCCTTTCAAAAAAAGAAACTGGAGAATGAAAAATGTAATGCCCTCTTATCACTTCAATTACCAAAGAGGACTCCCAGAGTCTCCTATCATGACTTCATCAAGGTACTTTGCTTTCTCATTTCTCATTAGCCTCATTCAGAGCTGGTATCCCAGACAGTCCTTTGCCATAATGCTGATGAAGATGACAATTCAACAACTTTAGGCCCCTCTTTAATTACTGACCCTCTCTTTCACTAGGGCAAAATGGAATATTAGCTCTACATTTTTCTGTATGTGGTATTTATCATGTCTGTCAGGATAGCTTTTATGTATCAATGCATATTGTGTAGTGAACACCATGAAAAGTGAAACACATCTGCAAAAATATTGATATATCATACACTGTAGCATAAAATGCCACATTCATACATCACTTTAGTGACATAACTAGTAATCACTGATCCCTCCAGCAAAACAATGATGGGCCCCTGTCCCTGCTTCATCAACATTGGTTTTCTGGGAGGAGGCTATATCTGTTGTAGGAAAGATCCCCCCCCCCCCTGCGGTTGCTCCCCCTGCTCCCCTATTAGTTACGCCCCTCCATCACTTTATGGACTGTTATACTTTTTCACCGTATTCCCACGTTGAAATAGATTCAGCCAGGCTCTACAATCCAGCGACAGGGTTTCACCACAACCCAAAAAAACTGAAGCAATATGTAGAATAAACTGGAGAGAGCCAAACGTGGTATTAATCCCACATTGTTAACAAAAATTATTGGAGCGATCACTCACAATACATGTTTCTACAAATGGAAGGAAGGACCGCACCTGAGGAAGGACTGTTTGTAGGCCCGAAACATGCAGTGCGAGTGATCTCTCCAATAAATTTTGTTAACACTGTTGGATTAATACCACGTTTGGCTCTCTCCAGTTTATTCTACATATTGTTTCTCAGTAGAACTCTAAGCATGTTTGACCCACCCTACAGCCGGTGAGGTAAAAGTTATTGTTAGGAACATTTCAAGGACGTGAGAGCATCATTGGAAGAAGATGGACCTTAAATAGCAGCTCACTACTGAGGGACCACAGTAGAGCATAGCAAATGTTATTCCATCGATGTTTTCAAAATAGTAGAAAATATTTCAAATTATGTAGAATTTTTGCATTTGATTAATCAAAATAATTAATATCTAGTCGATTGAATATTGTATCAGGTTGGAAAATTCCCAGTGATCTTTTACACTTGATGAGACCTCTCGATACTTATTAACAAGCAAGTGCATTTCCTAGATAATCAGTCAAGGGCAGACATATTTCCATGTAAGGTTCTGTGACATCAATAGTTTTCTCAAGCAAGTCAATTGAAATAGTAAATCATTTCAGCATAAGTTGGTCCGTGTGAGGCTACTGTGGGTTTCAGTGTTATGAATAGATCATGCCTGTAGGAAATTGTAGGATGATAACAATTTAATCTTAGGAACTTATATTCAAGCACACACTCTCTGGTTTTCAAATATATATTTTAATGGCTTGGATACTTTCTCTTTAGCTGTGGTGTTCGTGCTTTATGTTAATTACAGTTCTGCGTGTTTTAAACGGTTTCTAATAACGATTTAGGGCAAAAGAGTAACATAAAAGTTTTTCTTTCTAATTAGCTTGACCTTTTTTCTTGTTATCAACATCATCTCGTAGATTTTCTCAGCATTTTCCTTTTTCGGATTTGGCAAATAGAGTTATTTAGAGCCGGGCCCAAGTTTATTTTTGCCCGTTAATAAGATTAAACCGCGGAAAGGTCATAGGGAGAACATACCACTGAATCAGCAGTGTCTGCTTTCCTTCCTAATGGGCAACGACTTACCTAAAAACAAAGAGGTGGATTTTCCCTAGGCAAGTATGCAGATAATCCAGAGGAACTAATCACATAGCACCAGCCTTAGCAGAGGCTCCAAGCCAAAAGCCACTCGCTGGAAAGGAAAAAAAAAAATAATTGTCACCAACAAACTGCACAATTCATGTGTCGTTTAATTTCTGATTCTAATTGAAAGGCTGAAAAGCAAACACGCAGACAAATAGCATCTTTGTTGAGATTTGTTTCTTCTTCCCCAACCACCTCCCATCATTAGATAGTTTCACTCTCTGTATAGAAGGTCAGAGAGTATAAATATAAATTGCATTTTCCATTACTTCTAGATGAGTGAAGCTGTCAAAGCAATAATATGAGCTTTCAGTCCCACATTTTACCACTTCTTTACCATTTCTGGCCAAGAGGTCATGTGCAAATGAAACCTGACAGGCCAGACGGCATGTCCAACAGACTTAGATTGTTTGTCTGCCTTGCCATGGTAATCGCCACTGCATCACAGACACATTGATCTGTGTGCGTTGTTCAGAGACAATCTTGTGGTGTTTTAGTAGATGAATAGGTACATCAGCTGTGTTTAGCATTACAGTTAATATTGTTGTTATGCTGCATTAAAAGGAAGTTAAGGTTAGAAAACACATATGTACAGAAGTCCAAAAACATTCTGCTGAGTCTGAGGGGCTGATGCAAAATGAGGTACAAAAGTTAGCCTGTGCAAATCATTTGCAGCAACGAATCAGATGTAAGCTCTTTACAGAGTTACATTAGTTAGATGATATCCGATTGGTTGCTGCAGGTTAATAGCATAAGCAAACATTTGCAGCTCTTATTGCATCAGTTCCATAAATGTCAACTCCTTGTGACACCAACTGAGCTGGATGATGCCTCTCTGCCTCACTGGTCGGAAGCTTTTCTGTCAGTTCATTTGTGTTGCTACTGAGTTCTATCATCAATGAAGCAATCAGCCTTATACAGTAGTGACAATCTGGCTGTGCATCACTATAGGACATCTGTATGGACCTTGTGTTCTATCCCCCTGTTCTGTTTGGTACCAGTGCAGTAACTCAATGCATTATACAGAAAGACAGAGATCTCAAGAAGTTGTCAAAAATAGCAAACTAGGAAAATAGGTTAAGTATGTGACATTAAAAATGAAAATGTGTTAAAGCAAAATATAATGTGAAATAAAGGCTCTGACATGTAGCAATAAGATTTTTAGACACAATAATTATTTACATTTCTAGTTCCGTCACCCACCTTGTTCCCAATATTGCATGGGGACAGTTAGTGTCCTTTACTTCCTCAGGCACTGGATTTTGTTAAAGGATAAGTGCACTGTAAAATCAATTTATGTTCATTTCTTGTTACTGGTTTGCTGAATGTTAAGCTCCGCCCCTCTGAGATTTCCTCTGCTTTCTCCTGCTTGAGCCTCAAACAGTAATGTCTGTGAGTTCCGTGCACTCACCTGCTTGAGCCTCAAACAGTAATGCCGGTGAGTTCCATGCACTCTCCTGCTTGAGCCTCAAACAGTAATGCCTGTGAGTTCCGTGCACTCTCCTGCTTGAGACTCAAACAGTAATGCCTGTGAGTTCCGTGCACTCTCCTGCTTGAGCCTCAAACAGTAATACCTGTGAGTTCCGTGCACTCTCCTGCTTGAGCCTCAAACAGTAATGCCTGTGAGTTCCATGCACTTTCCTGCTTGAGCCTCAAACAGTAATGCCTGTGAGTTCCATGCACTCTCCTGCTTGAGCCTCAAACAGTAATGCCTGTGAGTTCCATGCACTCTCCTGCTTGAGCCTCAAACAGTAATGCCTGTGAGTTCCGTGCACGTGCGTGCAACGGTATTTTTAAAACTGCAGCTTCCAAATGAACATAACTTGATTTTACAGTGCACTTATCCTTTAATTAAATAGTGGATAATGTACCCGCATCTGTAAATTGTAAGGATATTATAAGTCACTGAGGAGTTCCGTGACCATATAGAAGTACAAGGCCGCAGGGCACAGAATTCAGTAGTCACTTATAGTATTCAATTAATTAACAGACGTGTGCACCCCCCCAAGGAGAGGGACCCCTTCCCTTAAAGAAGATAGACCCCCCAAAGGAGAGAGAACCTCCTCCCCCAGAAGTGAGCCACTTGTCTTCCTTTCAGGTTTACTACTACGTAGTAGAGCACTGATTATAAGAGAATTATTTACAGTTGGACCCCATTGGTTATCCACAGGAGGGGTGGTTATAACTGCAATATTGGTGAACAGACAGGAATTTTAATCCCCCACCCAATCTCACTAAGGATTAACTAAAGATTTTTGACTTTAATGGGCCTTTGGCAGGCCATTCCAACTCTGTATGATCCGTGTGTGGGGGGGCATACAGAATTGTACAGATGTATGTCAATGAAATGGAGTTTTCTCATTGGTAGAAAGAATTGAAACACCCTCACAAGGTCATAATAGCATCACCCCCGCTCCATCTCCAGTCTACAGGAACAGGAACAGTTATTTCCATTATTACTGACTAGTATTGCTATAAAACTGTTTATCATGACACACTGACTTCATAAAAGGTAATTATCATTTTAGGTACAAGAAAACAGTACATGAAATGTTACATTCAAATGTTTGTGCATGTAGCATGACGTTTGTATCCTTTCTGTCCTGCTTGATCCTTCCTTTTAATACATGCCTTAAGGAAAAGGTTTTGAAGTTTTCCTAGGATAAGATTCTACTAATGTGCTGCTTTGCTTGAATGACTTTTCTAAAATTATGAAGCAAATATTTTTTCTGAACCGAGTCCCAGACTCCATGAGGGGGCAGGTTGGACCAGACTGACGAGTGCAGCCCCAGGTATGTAAGCAAAGCAGCAATGACATGTGCTAGTAACATTGTCACTTTGTGCAATGGTTCCTTCCAGGACCCTGTCGTTATGGACCGAGTAACCTATGGCTGCATTGACAGGAATAGTTTTAATTCATTCATTGACAGGAATAGGAGGTAAGACCACACTGGGTCCCAGGGCCAACAAAGCCCAGAGTTATACCAATTTACAGATAAAATGCACCAAAAAGCAGCCACAATAAATTACACAGTAAAGAGAGACCTTTATGTATTCTATCAATCCCATTTGATAAATGTGGTGAGTCATGAGTCATGACAGGCCTGAATTTTGCATCAGGTTCCTTGGGTTTGTAACTACTAAAGAGTACTAGTGATGGACTTGAACTCGAACCTGAGTATGGGTCGAACTTCATGAGTTCATACAACTCAAACTATCTGAACTATTCAAATTATGAGCTAGTTCGGGTTTTTTCGAACTGGCTGACAATAATAATCGAATTCTCGAATCAGTAACCCTCAAATGTATCCTTTGATTTCAGTAACCCTTGAATGTAATGGTCGGTGACCCTCAAATGTATCGTTTCAATTTTACTAACCCTGGAAAGTAGCCTTCGATTTCAGTAACCCTTTAATGTATCCTTCGATTTCAGTAACCCTTTAATGTATCCTTCGATTTCAGTAACCCTTGAATGTATCCTTCCAATTTTAGTAACCCTTGAATGTAGTCTTTGATTTCAGTAAGCCTTGAATGTATCCTTCCAATTTCAGTAACAGTTGAATGTAGCATTCAATTTCAGTAACCCTTGAATGTATCCTTCCAATTTCAGTAACCCTTGAATGTAGCCTTTGATTTCAGTAACCCTTGAACGTATCCTTCGATTTCAGTAACCCTTGAATGTATCCTTGAATTTCAGTAACACTCGAATGTAGCCTTCAATTTTGGTATCCCTCGAATGTAGCCTTCGGTTTCGGTAACACTCGAATGTATTGTTGATTTTGGTAACCCTCAAATGTTTCATTCTATAACCCTCGAGTAAAGAAAGTGTTTAAACACATTTTGGTCATATGGACATGTTCCCCAGACCATTTCCCAGGTGCCACAGCCATTTACAGTAAGTTACCATTGCTATTTTTTTCCTGTATTTTATCCAAACTTTTCAAACTATTTCTCCCCATTGACTTTAATAGGTTAGTTTTCAAACTACCGAACTTTCAAACTTTTACTGAATTTTGGAAGTTCGAAAACTTCCAAAGTTCAGGCAGTTCGACCATCTCTATAGAATACCACAGCTGATGCACAAACAATTTCCATGCGCTGCCATTGTGGTATTAAGTTATATCATATAGCACGTTCATGTTATTCTTCATAATATAAAAACTCTTTTTAAAAAGCCTTATTTGTGTTCCCCCTCCCCTCACAGTTGTTCTTGGACAGATCACATAACAAAGTAACATTTAGGAGGAAAGAACTTGGGAAATATCATCCGCCTGCCTGTCATGTTCAACCACATGGCATTTTTACAAATATCTTAATGCATTAAAATGATGTGGAGAAATAACAGCCAATTCGAAAGAGTAACTATCAATTCTCCCTGTCAAATTTAATTAAATTGCGCTAAGAAATAAAACTGTCGTTATGTAACGTTTACATTTCAGAGATTTGCATAGAAGATGGGGGAAATAATTGAATGCCACACATTCAGAAACCACCCACATACAGAGGCTGAAAGAGTAGCAGTGAATAAAAGTGACATATGCTAACAGCTCTCTGGTTTATGGCAACGTTGTTTTAATGAGCCTTTAAATGTAGATATTGAAAGACTGACAGAGGGTACGGATTTCGCGACTGCATCATTAGCTCTAGATAGTAGAAAGGCATAGGATTTTGTGCCAGAGCACTTTTCTACGGCAGCTGGATCATAAGTAAGGGGTGTGTTAATTAGCTACTGGCCTGGGTAAAAAAAGACAATAATATATACATCTTCTCAACTCAGATAAGTTAAAAGCTCTGACTTTACATATTTGAGCCCAGGATTAGAGTCTGTGTCCACAGTTGGCTTCCCACAGGCCTGTCTCTCTCTATGATCTGATTGCTTAGCCTGTAAGGGCAGTTCATGTGGTTTGGACACACCAGAGGTTGTTATATGCAGAAAGAATTTTCAGCCCTGAGCATTTAGCTTTGTATCTCAAGATGATCATTTATCGAATCTATTTCTTCCAACTAGCTTAATCGCAATTTTCTCAGTTAGTTTAGCAATCGAGAGCCTGTAAGTCGTAAAATTTCTGCCAGGGGCCTGTTGATGCAGTGGCAGTGGATTAACAAACACATCATTTGTACTGTGTGAGTAGTATACTGTATGCTTCGATTCATTCTGCTGAAAACGATCAAGATTGTTGACTGCTGATCAAGAAGTCATTGATTGTAAGATCAGCCATACATTGTTATGCTCACTTTAGATTGGTAACTTAGGCTGGGTACATACGGCAGTTATTTGTGAAGGTTCTGTTTCTATAATTATTCTGTTACTGGGTGTGGCATGGGTGGTCTGGGGGATGACATGGGCAGTGCAGGGCAGGGCCAAAAGATGACCCCGTATAACTGTCTCGGGTGCAACTAGTGTGCGCAGTAGGGGCCCCTATCCATGTTTCATCTACGGTGGTTTTATGAGAGGAGGCTATATCCGCCATAGGGCCTCCCTGGCTTTCGGTGCCCCCTGTGGTTGTAGGGTCTGCTCCTCTGCTAGTCACGCCCCTGAGTGTGCCTCCAGCCTGGGTCAGGTTGGGCACCCCAGAGTTAGATGAACTTGACTTGAAGGGCCATATTTCTAAAATTGCGGTATCTTTGCCTATAACGATCATTGCCGCAGTTGAAAATTTACGATCATAGACATAAACATACAATTGTGGTCGTAAATTTACTTTTGTGGTCATACAATTACATTTGGCGGGTGTAGCTTTACAATCACAGTCGTAATTCTATGATCGCCAATACAATACCATAGGGATATTTTACTATTGCATAGTTATTTATGGCTGCGATCATACTTTTACTATTACGTGGGTTAATAAATATCGCCCTTAGTTCTTGAAAAGTTTTTTAGTCAAAAGCTTGTGCAAAAACAAGTTGGATGATTAGCAAACATCTTCAAGAACTAAACTTTAAGTCCAGATAATCTAATTGAATACAACAGATACTTCTAGGCTCTGTTTTCTCTCTCATAAGTAGAGATATGATCCGAAACGGAACCCCTCAATTCCAAAATCCAAACGTTTCATCCGAAATTGTGTGGATCATTTGGATTTCAGGTGTTCGGAAAGCATTTTGGAGGGTTACTGAATATACAAGGTTATAAAAAGAACCTTGAACATTTGAGGGTATTTTCGAGGGTTACGGAAAATAACCTTGTATACTTGATGACCCTTGAAAGTATGCTCTGGTTTTTTGGGGATTTTTGGATCTTCCCATGATCCGTTTTTTCCAAAAACAGAACAAAAATTAAGTTTCAGCTATCTCTAGTTGTAAGTAATAAAATTGTCAAAACCAGCACAGTCAAACTTTTGCCTGTTTTGGATGAAAGATCCATTTAAAGGGTATGTCCCCCCAAACTAAAAATTCACCAACTACTGGCCCCACTGTAAAATTAAAAAAAAATCCTTACCCTACATCCCTGCTCCTTATGGTTCTCCTGTAGTGCCTCTTCCAAGAAACTGAAGGGTAGGAGCTTTCTTCCTGTCCAAAAGGTCTCTGACTCTGTTGTGTCCTCTCAGTTGCTGCTGGCATGCACAGTGGAGCCAGTGGAGTTTCCCCCCCTCCCAATCTCTCCCTGGCTGCAACTCCTGTAGCGTGAATTCCCTTTGGTATATTGCAGACCATGCCCTCCCGCCCCCGACCGCTATATTCTGACTTTAAAAATCAATTCATATCTCTACTTACAGGTCATCGTTCCAGCGCCATTCTGCATTGATGGCGGCTGCGGCTGTAATTGACTGCCTCTAAGCTGCGGCTGCCAGTCCGGCCCCTTGTTTGTAGTTCCGACGGGCAGGGGAGCCGGACCAGAACGGCGTTGGAATGAGGAGATGTAAGTAGACATGGGAATCGATTTTTTTAAGTCACAATATAGTGGTTGGGGGTGGGGGGGGCATGGCCTGCAATATACCAAAAGTTTAAAATGAGGGTGGAGAT
This sequence comes from Hymenochirus boettgeri, assembly GCA_019447015.1. Classification (NCBI taxonomy): domain Eukaryota; kingdom Metazoa; phylum Chordata; class Amphibia; order Anura; family Pipidae; genus Hymenochirus; species Hymenochirus boettgeri. The sequence goes on along the minus strand of CM033471.1, from coordinate 211,834,680 downwards.
GCCCTTTAAGTCTGTCAGCTGCAGAAAAAATTTCAGCCAATATTTTGGCTTGATCAATATAATATAAAAGAAAGCCCAATGGAACATCCTGACATATCGTCCCGTGTGTACTTACAGAGAAATGGCTACATCTCTTTGCACTTTGCAGTCTAACCCAATCTGGTCCTCTAGGTTAAAGTTACTGCTTTGGTCAAATGGCCTATACATACTGCTTACAAATATCTGCAACTCCCCACTTAGCTGTGTTATACTCCGTATACTTTACCATCAGTCAAACAGAAAAAGGGGAAGAAAAAGGATTTTTTTTTTAAAGTGCCCCATTCCCTGCAGTTCGCAAGGGAACCCCTATCCTTACCCACATGTTTGGGTTCAACTGGTAGAGTTTATATTGTTGACATGAGCTCCAATAGATAAGACACATGACAAAGCTGAAGAAAATAAATGTGATTTGGAAGACAGGTATAAATAAACAGCTGCGGTATTGCTTGATATGTTAGGTTATTTCATTTCCAAATAGACTTCTGCTGAGTAATTCTAGTTATTTCAGCCTTCTAGGTTATGCTCAATATTACACAAGTGACAACTGAATTGCTTGTGATTTCTTGTTATTATTGCATTAGTAAATAGCTTGTACATTGCGTGGGGAATCATTGTTCTTTTAAAGACAAATCATCGGTTGCTTGAATTCTCCCATTAATCTGCAACGAACATTGAAGTCAAAGCAGCTCAGTCTTTGCGATGCTCTTTACCATTCTAATTGGATTATTTACTTTTTAAAGTGATTTCTAACTAATGGCTTAAAGATTACAGATTCTGTTCATTAACTCTTTGATTTACTGATATAGCCTGCTTTTTGTTGCAAATTGTATTGGTTGTCCTTAAATACTACTGTAAAGTAAATTCTTGGAATAAAGTCCATGGACAAAAACATTGATCTCATTCCAGTATCCTTCACTGGAAAACATTGTAATTTTACCCTGGCCACAACCAGTGTCATTAACAGACAAAAAAGCAATAGTTAGGGTAGGCCACATTACCGCATCCAATTGCGTTAAAAAGCGCATGTGTTTCGCATGCGTTTTGAAAACTGAACATTACCGAAATCACATCGCAAATAGGCGTTGTATTATGGCCTTACCTTTTAACATTATTTGAAATATACATTCCCTTTAGGGCTGGGCCCCACTAGCATGTTTCGGATCAAGTTTTGCCATCCAATTGCACTAGTGGAAGTGCATGCCTATGTAAGCCTATTGGAGGGGCCCCAATACATGTGCTGCACACCATCAGAGCGCATGTGATCACCATTTTAATCCATATCGCATGCGCTCTGATAGAGGTATATATTGCTGGAAGCGCCCATTGCGATTGTGTGTGCTTCCATATGCTGCTAGTAGGGCCACAGCAATACTTGATGGAAACAGTGAAATAAAAGGTACCAAGTAGATGAAAGGTTCATTTTTTTGTGGTTTAAAAACCGAAAATAAATTGTCAACAGTCATAGCCAATGGAAAATCTTAAAGTATTGGATCTCCTGATACCTATATTGATTAGTAAGTTATGTACACTCAGGGGGTATAATATTCCTATTGAGTAGAGATGGCCGAACTTCATAAAGTTCGGTACGTTCGGACCCATTAAAGTCAATGGGAGAGTGATAGTTCGAAAAGTCAGGATGATTTACAGCTAAAGCAACAATGGTAACTTACTGTAAATGGCACCTGGGAAATGGTCTGGAGAACATGTTACTATCACCAAAACTTTTTTAAACACTTCTTAAATATGAGCAGGCAATTGTCAGGTTTTGCGCAAGCTACGTTTGAGGGTTACACCCAATTCGAGGGTTACCAAACAATACTTTTGAGGGTTATTGAAAATAGAACCATACATTTGAGGGTTACCGAAATCGAACAATACTTTCGAGGATTACCGAAAACAAATGATACATTTGAGGGTTAGCAAATGATACATTCTAGAGTGAAAGTGATCCGTACATTCGAGGGTTACCGAAAACAAACAATACTTTCGAGGGTAACCAAAAATCGAAGGCTACATTCGAGGGTTAGCGAACGATACATCCTAGGGTTAACGAAAACGATCCGTACATTCAAGGGTTACCAAAATGAATGATACATTCAAGGGTTATCAAACAATACATTCTAGGGTTAGCCAACGGCCTGTAAATTTGATAATTATCGAATTTTCCAAGAAATCCGGGTCCGGGACAATTCAAGAAGTCCGAGTCCGTTTGGACTTGTTAAGTTCGACTCGAACTCAGGTTCGAGTTCTAGTCCATCTCTACTATTAAGAAATCCACTCTACACAGTGTTATTATATTGGGTTAGTATGGGTTTTACATGGGTCTGTGCCACTGTGCCTATTATTTTTGGAAGTAGCATAGCACACCCAATGCAGTACTCTTTTAGTTAAGTTTTGCGCTACATAGTAATGAGAAACTTAACATTAAAGGTAGATTTACCCAGAGGCTCTTAGCAAATTTACCCAGATGTGAGTATTTAGCGCCAGCTTGATTTTGGCACATTGGCATTGCAGGGACAAGATCAGCTATAAAGTGCTAGGCTGTTATTCCTTTGCCCCCTTTATTTGGGAAAAAAGTGATTTTAACAATCGTTAGACAATCCATCCAACAATCTTTCTCAAGGAGCAGGCTGCTCAGCTTCAACCTGTTCTATAGGAAAGGGAGGGTGAGTGTTTGTGAGACCCTCCACGGCTCCCTGACATAGGTTAGTGATCCAGCAAGACAGATATCTCATTGATAAAGATGGATGCAGCCATACATGTTAGATTGGCAGATAAGCTTTCGACGGACATTTGTCTAGTCCAGAATGATCTGATGTGTGTACATGCCTGTAGCAAAGTGTCCACCTCCTACACAAAAATAGTAATTATACATACAGTTTCGCATTGACATAAACACACAATATTTTAATTTTAAACTTTTTTAGCGAGCAGCCAGTAACTTGTGAATAGTTTACGAATTTCATGCAATTCATCTTTATTTTTGAATAAAATGAATATAAAAAAAAACTATTTTTGTGAAATAGTGTAAAGATAGTACAGCGACAGACACATTGGGAAGCGTCTCATTACACCTGACCATATGTTGCAATAATAGAGGTGTCTCATTTTCCTTGGTGTGGTTCTACACTTCACAGGACTGCTACAAGCCATCGGGGTCATCTTCATTCACATACTGAGCCAGCCACCGAGCAAATTTCACAGTCTTTAGCACTCTCAGAACAACACTTTAACTAGCTAATCCTATGGACGTGTGCAGCTATACAGTGTTTCGCCCTTTATGCCTAGTTACTCACATAGACACATGCTAATAATGTTCACTGGGCCCTAAACCAAACAACATGTAATCATCATGTAAGTTCATCGTTTAGAAAATCCATATTCCCTTTGCCACAGATGTGTGTCATAATATGCCAGGAAGGAGGAGGTTTACACAGAGCCTTGTGGATACAGCTTGGCAGTCTGTATATGTTCATTTATATATGACGTTTGGTGTTTGTTTTGACTTGTCATTTCAGCAATTTGTTAGGCTGCACAAAGCAGTTTGGAATCAGAATGTTGCCTATTAGAGGATCAATGGAGCCTGCCCATACACAGTTAAAACACATCTACCAAGGCTTGGAGTCATTTAAAATGCTGTAAAGGCAGAATTGGTTTTATTTTTCTATATTACAGCAACATCTAGCATTGTAATGTTCCTCAGGTTTAAGCATTTCAAATAAAATTGTGCAGTTGATTTTTATACATTTTTAATAAATGTCTTTGTATGTAACCGGAAGCCCTGATACACTATGGTAACATGTTATGTAAGCCAAGGTTTACAGTAACATTAGATGGGATGGATAAGTAATAGTTCTGCTCATACACATTGTTATACTGATTAAACAGGTGGTCTCCAGCAAAATCTGACTTCAAAAATAATTGTTCAGCTTTCCTAGTCACCGCAGTTATCAATAAGGATTTCTGGTGCCTTTATTTCATCTTTTCTTCCACACATGCTTCTTCTCTTATTTAAGCCAATAATTCAATGTAGGTATTTTTTTGGAAATTCACAAAAGTCTTTGCATTTGCTAAGTAAGGTTAAAATTAGTTTTATGGCACTAGATGTCCCTAATCTTAAAGCAAAAGTAAAGCACAAGGACAGATTAGTTTGAACTGAAGGGGTAGGGCAATGCCCCTTGATTATTATGGGAACGTCTCAGACACATACAGCACAGTATCAAGCCTAAATATTAGCTTGTGCCCTTAATTATATCACTGTCAATATCATCAAGGCCATGGTCTTCTAAAGCATACAATTGGGCTGGGGAATTTTGTACTACCCTAATTAAACTGTAGAATGGTTTTGGCCATACAGTGACATCTAAATATAATGATGAAGACACCCACTGATATCATAAAGTAGACAAGGTTAGTTTAGCTGACATTCAGTGCCTGGGTTTGACACATACACAAATGTGAGAAATTTTACTGGGCTGAATTAGGATCTTTATGTTGTAATTAATGACTTCTATAACAAAATCCTTGTTAATTACAATATAAATCGAATAAATGAATGTAATTTATTTGTGGCTGTAAAAAAAATCCACGCAAGCTTAATAAACTTTTTAAGTCTTAAGTAGTAAAGCTCTGAAGTTATAATGCTGTCTAGGAACCTGCTGTAAATAGAGTTTAATTTTTATTTTAAGAAGTAAAGACCCAACCAGGTCTGTACTAAAGATTTTTATTGAATTGTATTCTGGTTCAAGACCTATGGAGTCTTGAACCAGACTATGGGGTTCTTATGACATGCATGCAAAACACACACACATCATTGTGTACCTTCCTGCCTAATGAACTGTTCCAAGACACATACAGACACTATACATCAATCAGTTAAGGAGTGAAAGCAAAAACAGGTTTTTGTAGGAATCCTAGTGGGGTCCTTTATAGTTGCATGGAGAGAAGTAGAGGTCAACAGAAAGATTCTAAGCAAAGTATAATTGCCCCTGGTATTATATTGACATCTTTAGCCTGCATGAAGGAGAGCAGTCAGGTAAGTTAAATCGATGAGTTGACATTTTAGGGATTTCATCAAGGATGGACCCTTAAAATAAGTCTGTGTGCCTCTATAAAAACATTGTTCTTTACAGTTTTGGCTGTACTACAGGGACCAGTCATTGCTGTTTTAAGTCAGTTTTGCAGTGAGTAAAGTCAGTATGATAATGGCCTATATTTTTATATGTACAGCCAATACTAAATAATCTCAAGGAACCAATCAAAAATCTGGCATTCATCCATTTAATTCTTCATACATCCATCACACACCAGTCTTAATACGTGAATACATTTTATTAATCGACATTTCGGTGCCAACAGGACACCTTTCTCAAGACACAACAGAACTAGAGGTTTTTGCGGTTTTGGAAGCAATGACCACTACGCACCCAGCATGTAGTTTCGCGGTATGGTGTGTGATCTCCAGCTTGTTATAATATATACTGGCATTCACCCATTGTCTGTTATGCTTCTCTCTTAAAAGATACTCCAAACTGTTATTTAACAATATTTTAGTTTCCTTTTTATTAAATGAATTGTTGGTGGTGTAAACATTTTAATAGTATGCTTACCTTCCATAACTGGATCATTAAAATATTTATAGAATCTATGTAAGCTATGGTGAACAGTATAATCACAGTTTAGATATAGATGGAAAATGTCTAGCTATAAACATAGATTTATTGATTTAATGTGTGAAGTGCCTCTAAGAAGGTGCCAATTGCTTCTTCTATCAAAAGACTATTAGTTTGTCAATGCATATTATTTCTACAAAACTAGACATTTGATAATGTGCTTAAATGAAATTGTTTTAATAGAAACATTGAGAAATTGGTGTAGAAACCCCTATTATACTAGCATATAAAAACTGTAAGATAAGTTAATCGCTTGATGGTCACTTCACCATTGAGGTTAACAGTTGTCACTTTTCATTTTAGAAATAAATGACTGAAATCCCTGTCTTTCTTATTACCAAGCTGTCATGTTCAAGCCTGAAAGAGACAAGCTAACTTCAAATTTCTCAGACAAGTTGGATTTTTATCCCCTTACTGTCGCCAAATTCTGCATTCATTACAAATAATGGTTTTCCGATGCAAAGGAGCATCAAGGTGTAACAATGAATTATTCAGACATAGAAAGATACTCTATATGTGTTTCTACCTAGAATCGAAGATAAACAGCTTGGGAAAAAGAGTTTCTTTTTCTTTACTTCTGTCTCCCTGTATTTATACACAAAGCTATCATATATACTCGAATATAAGCTGACTTGATTATCAGCCGAGGTACCTAATTTTACCTGAAAAACAAGTAAAACCGAGGGTAGAAATTATGCTCCTGTCCACCACTCTAAACCCTCTATAGACCCCAAAGACCCTTATACATTAACCCCCAATTCCTTGATGTTTGGAAACTACAACTACCAGCATGCTTTGATTGCTGGGATTTGTAGTATCTACACATCTGGAGTGGCAAGGTTTAAGCAATAGTTGTTGGCAACAATGGCCAACAAGCAAAAAAAAAACAATGCTCCTGCCCATCTCTGACAGGAGATTCAGATCTCCTTGCATGCTACTCCATGGTACAGTATGTTCGGTTAATGAGAGGTGCGTAACTAATGCCCGCTGCCTGCAAGACTACGTGCACATGCTTATGTACCAACAGCTATGTGCCCGGGATTGCTCCAGCCAGCTGTTCCGATCTTGTCCTTACTGCTCCTACATTTGTCGCATTTAAAGCTCCTCCATCCCTGGTAATTACAGCAAATAGGTGTCTGAGTGCGTGCCGGTAATGATTGTTGATCCTTTTTTTCCGGAGGCCTCCTATCTTTAAAGTATTTAACCTGAGTATAAGCTGAGGTTGGCTTTTAAGGCAGATTTAATAAAATAAAAATATTGGCTTATATTTGAGTATATATATAATACAATATATATTGTATATACAATACAATATATTGTATCAAGCAATGCTAAGGAGCCTTTCTGTTACTTAATGTGCTAGACAAGAATGTTTTTTAGGTTCTTATGGTTCCTTTCTAACCCTCTCCCACATGGCTTAAGATGCTCAGAACCATCTACCAACTTCTCATGTGGCCCACAAGTATTCATTTGGTGATTCTGGTTCCATGCCATGTTTTACCACATCACCAATATGCCGATATGACCCCCTAACTAGATGTCCAATAGAATGTTAGTAGGAAATGTATGGAGTGACCGAGAACTTCAAATGTTTCCAATGCAGAACAATGTAAAAAAACAGCCATAAGAGAAAAGAGTTTTGTATTTTTATTTGTGGAGAACCATAAATATGTAAGAATGCTGTTGTGCTTTTTATTGTTTACAAGTTACAAAAGATAGTAAAAGATTGTGTAACATTTATGTCCTGCCCAAACATGTGACTATGACTAAAGGAAACTGCGGACAAAGTGTAACAACAAGAAAGAGCAACGTTTGTTGGCTGCGCAAGTAATGGGAAAGGTAGCCAATGAGCTTTCATGACATCATCACGGCCAATGGAGAGAGGCTCAAAGTAATTGGGTCGGTCTAGATTAAAAATTTCCTGTCAAACTTTCTATCGGCTGAAACAATTCAAAGTACACTGATCAATTTTCAATTTGAATGATTTATAAGTGATTCTTTAATTAAATTGCTTCAAAATATTGCTGCATTTGATTGGTCAAAGATAGTGGATGTGGCCAAATGGAAGGATAAACAAGCCATTAAGGCAGTGGTGGCAAAACTATGGCACGCTTGCCAGAGATGGCACTTAGAGCCCTTTCTGTGGGCACTCATGCACAGCAGACTTCACCAGAGTTTGTTACCAGAAAGGCAGAGAGACATGGCTTTTCTGAACAAGAGGGGTCTGAACAAGTATAGATTCACTCTAGCACACCAAGACTGGCAATTGCCAATATTCAGTAGGTGCAATCATCCAAACACCCCCTATCCTGGGGTTGATAGAGTCCAACCTCAAATCAAAGTAAAAAGGAGCACACTACATCAGTGTGTCAAAATGTATTGTGCAAACAACATTCAATGTTAACCTATAATCGATTCTATCTACTGTATCTGTCAGTGTCTATTTGTCTATCTGGGTTGTTTTTTGTAAAATTGGGGACGCAGCACTGTATAATAACAAAATTCAATAAAGTCATACAAGGGGATAAATACATAGATAGTTCAATACATAATTATATAAATTATATAAATAGAAGTGCTAGAACTTTGCCACAAGAGGAACGGAGGTCCCTGCCCCGTAGAGCTTACAATCTAGTTAGGTGGGTAAAATACAGATCAATGGAATGGGTAAGTGCTGGAGTGAGACTTATGCAGTGCAAATAAAGCAATCATATACTGTGCTGGTTACCGGATAGGTAGGATTTAAGGCTAGATTTAAACCTGCTTATTGAGGTTTTTGACTTAAAGAGAGAAAGGTTTAATGCGAGAGGAAGCAGTACGAGTGGGGGGGGTTGTACAGGAGCTGGTCCTGCGATGAGCGGAGGGTACACGGCGGGAACATATGCGTACACTAGAGAGGAAATATAAGGAGGAGCAGCAGTGCGAAGGGATTTAAATGGTAGCAGAAGGATTTTGTATGTAATGCGCTGTTTAACGGGGAGCCAGGTTGCTGTTCGGTACAAAGGATATTAGAGAGCAAAACAATACGTGTGGCAGAGTTAAGTATAGGCTGAAGGGGAGAGAGGTGTGAAGCAGGAAGACCAGTAATTAGTAGGTTGCAATAGTACAGGCGCGATAGGATGAGAGCATGCGGATTTTGGCTATATTGCAAAGGAAAAAGCAGCAGGTTTTCATAACATAGTTAAAGGAGAGAGAGAGGTCAATAATAAAACCTCAGTGTTCATGTTGGCACTATGCAATATATAAGTGGGTTTTAGGTTGCAGATTGGGCACTCTCAGAGTTATTCAATAAAAGTTCTTATCGTTAAAAATGGCACTAATTTTGCCCCAACCAATCAGATGTTAGCTTTCAAATGTTAAATAATATCTGATTGGTTGGGGCAAAATTAGCACCATTTTTAATGATAAGAACTTTTATTGAATCTCCCTGTCTGTCTCTAAAAGGTTCACCCTCACTGCATTAAGGTAATCAACATCTTAGCCATGAAGCAAAGGAAAACTTGAAATGCTATCCCAAGTCCTAGTAAGCAGGACACTAGGACAACAACATGCCCTGATTGGTCTATATTTCTTTGTTTTCCTTTATATGTTCTATCACACATTCTGTGTATACTGTAAACTGTGGGTAATATTTAGTAAATAATCCGCTTATTTTAAAATTCAAAGATACTAACCAGCTGATGCAGAACCAAAAATGGCGTTTGGAGTTTCCACAATGCAGTAAATCACTTTGCGATATTTACTGCATCACGGTAAGAAGTGCAGCTCTGTTCTTGTCCTTTAAAGCGTTAAGTTCTGTGCTATAAGGTATCGCAAAACTTAACACTGCAAATATAACATAGGCTGTGCTGCGCTATTTCCAAAATGTTTGGAAATAACGCAACCAATGCTAAATTAGTGTAAAACCTGTGCAAACACAATAATACTTAAGGTGGCGTGGGGTTTACACTAACTTTGCCTGTAAACAGCTGATATAGCATCACCTTGTAAAAGTCACAAAGGAGATCCCTGATCAAATTAAATTATAAGGCTGCAGTTATTTAGGAGTGATCACGGAACTCCGTGTATGTTTGAATACATTTTGGCTATAATTCAAAAGTTTTTAAAGTCATGTGACTTGGGTCAATTTTTCAATTTGATTAAGCACTGATTATAACTGATGACATAGCTAATCACCATTTATAATGATATAATTTACAGGATAGTCATGGCTCTCATGTATTATATTATTTTAAATAGTGTTGAGTGATGACAATGACATCCATTATAATCACCCTTGTCGCATGATTTATTGTGTAGTTATAGGAAATAATGAATTGCCTACATTAAAACGTTAGAATATTACAGGTTACCTTGAAGTTCTCCCTGTCTCTGAGAGACAAGTATAGTCATCTAGAAGTATATACTCTAAGCAAATAAAAATCAAACAACACAGTTCCAGTTTTATTTATTCATAATTCTTAAATGTTTATTTAAAAAAAAAACTCCTGCCCCTGAGAATGCCATGAAGTAAGTACAACCAGATAAAAAGTGTGTGTGTGTGTGTGTGTGTGTGTATGTGTGTGTGTGTGTGTGTGTGTGTGTGTGTGTGTGTGTGTGTGTGTGTGTGTGTGTGTGTGTGTGTGTGTGTGTGTGTGTGCGGTGTGTGTTTACGCACAGAGATAGAGTGTGTGTATGTGTGTGTGGGTTTACCCACAGAGATGGTATGTGTGTGTGGGGGGGGGGGTTTATATGATTGTTTACTTATTTTTCCAAGTTTCACAATTTTAATAACGTTCTATTGTCCCATCCCTCATTCATAACAACATTAAAGTGGAATGTTCAGTCACATCAATATTATTGGGATCAATGAAGTTCTATATTGCACAAACAGAACTCCCACAGGGTCCTTCGGTGTTTACTGTGTACCTTTAAGTTAATTCCCATACTGCTTTCTTATTACATATTAAAGTATCATAGCAACACGAAACTTACGTTTATGTTGTAGAATTCACAATAAAGAAATATTGTTGCTTTTTTATTCCTCAATGGGAAATGGCACACTAATTTTATCTGCTATATTCTTTCTAAATCTTATTTTCTAGTCTTATTATTCATATTATTTAGGGTTTTTTTTAAGTTATTATTTGACATTTTATTGTCACATAGACTGCTTTGCCAGTCAGGCCTCAGCCGCACTGATAAGGTTAATTGGTTTGGTTTTAGTCAGATTCTTTACTATAATGAAGACACTATTATGAGTGGCAGGTGTCAGACTTGCCCCTTGAAGCCCTTTGAACTTTGTGGCTTTCCCAGCATGCTTTGGTAAGCAGGGGTGATGATCTCTCTCAGGACCCTTCCACTACATTGATTCATCTCTATCTCTCTGATTTTGGTGTTTGCGTTTTTAGAATTTTGCAAGAGAAAGTGCTACCTGTTCTTCTAGCCAAGAAAACAAAATCTGAAGAAGAAAAATAATATAATCTACAGATATAGTAGCATGGTGGTTCAATTGTTTTCATGGTGCTGTACAGGAATCTGCATCATGTTCTCAATGGAAAGTTTCATGCATTAACCAAATAAATTCCTTATTTATCAAGTGGAGAACATATAAATATATAGTTATATAGTCAATTCCATTAGACTAGGCAAAGACAGGAAGGCCCTTCTGGTGCCCTCGTTTTCTGTGGTGTCTTGTTTAAATATTTAAATAGCTGACTATACACTAGGCAGACATTTGATAGATTAGACGTTCATCCATACAAGCAGTGGTTCTTACCTTGAGATGTTCCTGCCTGGCCCATTTATTTTGCAATCGTAAGTCGATTTCATAAAAGAATGGGCTTGGTGGTTCTTTAGCCCTGGCACTTTTTTTACCTTCCGACGTGCCCATTCATTTTGCCATTGCATGTTGACCACAAGAAAGACAGGCTCAGGCAGTTCCTTTAGAAAGGCCTTTAACGTCACGGGAACAGAAGGTGAGTTCTGACACTTGGCAGCACTAGGCAGCAGTCAGACAATAGTGCATTAAACCAATCAAATGGAAGAGAAGAAGTGTGGCCTACCTCCTGCTCTCTCCAGAAGGCCATGCAATCTCCCACTTGATAGGCTATTTCATGATTTCCCAATCCCAACTAGTTAACCTTCTGCCTCCAAACAAACATAAAACCCCTAGTCATTTGACTGCAAACTGACTTCCATAAACTATCATTACTGCACACCAAAAAAAGAAAAGGACTCTATTTCCATTACATTTTATTCCCTCCATTGCCCTGTATTTTAAACCTGCTGAAGTGTAGACACCTTTAGAGTGTAGACAATTCCACTACAACCAAACTCAGGCCATCCATTGCCTAAAAATGTATTTTAAATGACGCGTCAGTAATCCCCAACATTATTCTATGCCAATTGACCAAATTATTGGGCTTGGTGGTCCATTGGGCCAAAATATCTATTTGTGGTGTCCTTACACATTTGCTCAAATCTCCAGGTCTGTGCACACAGGTTAAATTAGTGCATTCAAAAACAATTCTGATGGAATCTATGTACAGCAGTATGAAATGCAAGATATTTCACTTTGTCTTTATCTGCACTGATAAAATCTAACTCCACACACAGCCAATCAAAAACAGAGGGAACATATTAGTAAATATTTTACAAACATACATCACGTTCAAGCTGTCATATCTGGCCCTTATATGCATTGTGTTTTCACCTACACATTCAAATCAATATGTGCCAGGACTAATGTTTGAGAAAGTAAATCTAGCACTGAATACAGTAATAACAATAATTAAAATAACCCTGAGCAGAAATGGGAAGATCCTCCTCAATAAATGGTCAACACCTGCTGGATATGATATAAGCAATCAGAGCCTCAAGATTAGAAAATAATAACTCAAGAAAGATCCTTACAAGGGACACAATGAGACCAAATTGTATTATTTTGCTTTGGGGGAAAAAAGAAGCCTCTGTACATGAAGGAAGAACTTGAAAGCTGGAATCAGTGACCTGGGCTTGTCTAAGATCAGAGTGGGGGAGAGGCCTGAACAGATAGGGAAAGCTGTGAACATGATAAATGGGAGAATTCCCTGCTCATTTCATTCCACTGAATTTTAAGGACCCCAGTTTACTGATTAAGGGAACATGAGATATTTGCATAGAAATCAAAGACAATCTCTGCTTTGGCTTAGAGGCAGTAATTTATCAAACTCTGGCCAGTCACCCCTTAAAAAAAATAACTAATAATAGTCCACCGGTAATATTAGATTCAGGCTAGATTCAGGCGTGATATCAGTAAGTGTTATCTTTAATAGGGATCATGCAAAATATAATGGAAAATGTGTTATGATCATGTAATATTACAGAACAGATGAATTCATTTAGAATCAACTGATCTCTTTGGAGATTTTTCCACCAAAATAAAACTGACAGTAATAATATAAAAAAGGATTATTCAATCTGTAGGAATTGTTACAGTGCATCTCTGTACAGGGGAGACTACATAAAAGAGCAACTATCACAAAATGGGAAAACAATTGTGATTTTATTACAACTGTATATACCAACCAGCCTTTTATTAATACAATTATTCTGGGAATCTAAAAAGAAAACACTTTATATAAAAAGTTATTGATAGTAAAAACAAAGCACTTTTCCTTACATTGAATCTCCCCATCTATACTCTAAGTATACTCTATACTCTAAGTGTAATTTGAAAACATACATAGCATTTACAGTAAGGGTGGAAAGGGGAGGGGTTTCGTGCAGTGCTACTGCAACCTGATGCTGTCATTATTACTATATTGGGTTGCATATAAATGCCAAGATTTTTAGATATAAGGGTTATTCAATAAAAGTTATTATGGTTAGAAATGGTGCTAATTTTGTCCCAACCAATCAGATGTTAGCTTTCAAATGTTAAATAACATCTGATTGGTTGGGGCAAAATTAGCACAATTTTTAACCATAAAAACTTGTATTGAATCTCCCTAAGTTATATAATTCTAATATAATTAATGTGGGTGATCAGTATGGAAAAAGTGCTGTTTTCTTTCTGTACAAATATTTAATTCCATACATTAATTCTATAAATCTCATTTCATCCAGTTTAGTTCAATGTAAAACATCCAATAACTGGAGGATAACAGGAGGATCCCTCGATATAACCTGGATTTAACCTGGATGTAAACTGCATATAACCAGCATATAACTTGTGTGTAACCTGTGTGTAACCTGCATATAAACTGCATATAATCAGTATATAGCTTGAATGTTACCTGCATATAACATGAATGTAACCAGGATATAAAATTCCTAACCTGCGTGTAACCTGTATGTAAACTGCAGATAGCCAGTATATAGCCTGGATATATTCTGTATATAAAAAACTGTATATAATAACCCAAATTAAGCTGGAAATAACCTGTATATCATAACCTGTATATAATCTGTATATAATAATCTGGTTCGACCAGGAAATAACCTGGATATGATACACTGTATATTAACTGTATGTAACAACCTGTATATTATAACCAGTAGATAATAACCTGTATATAAACTATAAATAATAACCTGTATATCACCAGTAGATAATAACCTGTATATCAACCGTATATAATAACCTGTGTATAACCAGTAGATAATAACCTGTATACAAACTGTATGTAACAACCTGTATATGATAACCAGTGGATAATAACCTGTATATAAACCGTAAATAATAACCTGTATATAAACTGTATGTAACAACCTGTATATTATAACCAGTAGATAATAACCTGTATATAAACCGTAAATAATAACCTGTATATAAACTGTATGTAACAACCTGTATATGATTACCAGTATATAATAACCTGTATATAACCAGTAGATAATAACCTGTATATAATCTGTATATGATAACCTGTGTATAACCAGTAGATAATAACCTGTACATAAACCGTATATAATAACCTGTGTATAACCAGTGGATAATAACCTGTATATAATTTGTATATAATAACATGTATATAACCAGTACATATTAACAAGTAGATAATAACCTGTATATAATCTGTTTATAATAACCTGTATATAACCAGTACATATTAACCAGTATATAAAAACCTGTATATAATAATCTGTATATAATAACCTGTATATACCAGTACATATTAACCAGTATATTAAAAACTTGTATATAATCGGTAATAATAACCTGTAATAATAAACCTGTGTATAACCAGTACATAATAATCAGTATATAAAAACCTGTAAATAATTTGTATATAATAACATGTATATAATCTGTATATAATAACCTGTAAATAATCTGTATAAATAACCTGTATATAATCTGATATTAATAACCTGTGTATAACCAGTACATAATAATCAGTATATAATAACCTGTAAATAATCTGTATATAATAACCTATATATAATCGTTTATAATAACCTGTGTATAACCAGTACATAATAATCAGTATATAAAAACCGTAAATAATCTGTATATAATAACATGTATATAATCTGTATATAATAACCTGTATATAATCTGTATATAATAACTGTGTATAACCAGTACATAATAACCAGTATATAAAAACCTGTATATATACCCCCTCTAGTTTTTCTTTTCCAATTTAACCCTGTAGATTGTAATGTGTAATTAAAGGGAAAGTTGTTTTTAATCGAAATTTTAATAACCTTTGACATCATAACCGAGATAAAGGACCAGGTTGGCATTATTGTCCCTTAATTTTATTGTTTTCGTTTCTCTAAATAACCGAGTTTAATGGGAACAACAAAGAAAAATAAATAAATTCGTCTTTATAGAAACAGCGCTAACCAAACTAGCGCCGAAAAACAAACACAGACAACGCAGGCTTAGGGGGAAGATTACACTGACTGCACCGAGTAGCGCGATTGGCAGAGGATCAGCCAAGAAAACAGCGCTGATTGTTTGTAAGAAACTGTTTAAAAAGGTATATACATATAGTAGGTATGTGTATATATAAAATAATGTATATCATAGGTTGTGTTATATTTATATAAATGTATATAATAGGTTTGTGTATATATTATAATAAGTATATAATAGGTATGTGTATTAATAAATAAGTAAATAGGTTTGTGTATATATATTATAATGTATAATAGGTATACGTATCTGTATTAACGTGTGTGTGTGTATAATATATATATGTATAGATATAATAATGTATGTGTATATAAAATAAACATATATATGTGTGTATATATTAGGTATGTATATATGTATATAAATAATTTATATAAATGGTATGGTATATGTATATATAATATATGTGTGTGTGTTGCGTGTGTGTGTGTTGTGTGTGTGTGTGTGTGTTGTGTATAACAATGTATGTGTATATATAATAGTGTGTACATAATTATATATGTGTATATATAATAATGTGTGTTATAATAATGTATGTGTATATATATAATGTGTGTATATATATGTATGTGTATATAATAATGTGTGTGTGTTATAATAATGTAAGTGTATATATAATAATGTATGTGTATATCAACTATTTAATATGTATGGAATACATATTAAATAGTTGATATAAACACAAATGAACATATGAACACACAAGAGAGGGGAATTAATTATATTATTATTATTATTATTATTATATATTATTATTATTATTATTATTACTGCTAATAATAAATATATACCCATTTGGTACCAGGTTGAAGGTTTCTGTACCGAAGAACAGGGTTGTGTTATAATATTTTAGGATATTGTTATATAGTATTTAAGATAATGAATATTCTATTGTGGGTATAAAACCCAGATAGTCCAGCAGGGATTGTGTTTAAGGAAAGAGTAGAAATCTCCCTTGGTTTAGAAAGGACTGGGTGGGAATTTTCATTAAAAATTCCTCTCTATATTATTTGTATGTCCCTTTTCTTTCTTTCCCCATTATTTATTTTTTCTATTTTCCTTGGCAGATTATTAAGCCCCTTGATTGAGAAGCAGTTACAAGACTGGATGCAATTGTCTCTTTCTATCCAGACATTTGTCATCTCAGAGATCAGAACTGTGAGATCAGACCTGTGTCACCAAGGAAAGGAGAAGAAGGAGAAGAAGGAGAAATCAGTGCAGGGCTGTGACCAAGTTTGCATCAAAATTCTCTTAGCCCTGTGGATTTGATGGGTTCCTAATGATGTGTGAGCTTCAAATGCTTCAGTGTTAAAGGAAAAACCTCCAATCTGTGATTTTCTTTCTTTCTGTCTTTCTTCTTTCTTCTTTCTTTTTTTTGTTCTTTCTTCTTTTCTTCTTTCTTTCTTTTTCTTTTCTTTTTCTTTCTTTCTTTCTTTCTCTAGAAGCAATCTGAGGCTTCCTGACCTGACAGAAGCAGATCTGCCTATTCCTCACTCCTTCTGCAGCACTTCATTTACCAACATTCCCTTTCAGTCTTACCCCTCTAGATGATAAGGCCTGTTGCAATTGCATATATGATTGATGGGATACATGTGAATAAAGCAGGGTGGATTAAAATGGAAATAACGTCCCTTTAATTCCATACTACATTATTACCATGTGAACTCCAAACACAGCCCCATTCAATTTCCACTCACACAGCCTTAAGCAGACAAATATTCCTTCCATATCTCTGCCTTTCTCCCTTGTAATAGAATTAACCATGTGATTAAAAGGGGGCCCACCTGCATATGTTTGAGCTAGAAGTATTAATATACAGTGCCAGGATGTCAGACTATGTTGAGAGTTGCAGTTTATCAGTGCTTCCGGATTTACATTGGTTATTAAGGCTACCAGACTAAAGGAAAAATTATCATTATTTAGAGAAAAGTTGCATGAACTTTTCTTCAAAAAATATTTATAAATATAATATATTTATAACTGTATAGTGTTATTGTATTCTATCATTTTAACAAACAACTTTACCCTGTATAATGAAGTGATTTCATAGAAGCCCCCAACTCTTTCTCTCTCTCTCTCTCTCTCCCTACCTATCTTTATCTCATCTCTCTATCTATCCATTCATCTCTCCCTCTCTCTCTCTGACTTGTGAATAAATTGGATAAGAAAAGTTCAATAAAACCTATCAGAAGAAATAGATTTTGGATTTCCCCCTGGGCTCTTTCCCAAGTTCCAGGACATTTTTCCATTCCAGGACTCTGTCCCCCTAGTCACATTGGATTTTGTAATAAGGTCACCTGGGTGCAGCCTGCTTCCCACTCACATACTCTAAGCCTCACTGTCAGGGAATATAACATATGTTTTCCATTATAATATTCAATACTCAACCCTAAAATAACACCCTGACCTTACATCCACTCTGCTATAAATTAGTAGCTTTGCTCCCTTTTTTCGTTTGAAAAACATAATTCATTTTTAAATATGATGAATGCATTTCTAGAGAACCATAAATATGTAGCTGTGTGTGGTGTGTGTGTGTGTGTGTATCTACAGTAGATAGATTATCTTATTTTAAAAATTAGATAGATAGATAGATAGATAGATAGATAGATAGATAGATAGATAAGATAGAATGAGAGAAAGGGTCAGATAGGAGGGAGAGAGACAGAGAGAGAGCGCTATATGCATATTACTAGAGATGATAGAGAGAGAGAGAGATAAAGAGGAAAGAGGGACAATAAAGAGATATAGGTGTGTGTGAGAGAAATATATATATATATAAAAACCATAAATGAACTGAATGTCCATGGACACTACTGTCCAGTTATCCCTTTATCCTTCCCAATAGTTATATCACAGGATGAACCCCAATATACCCCTTAAGTACTGTCCATATATTACTTTTCCATCAAACCTATTATCCCCTACTGTGAACCTCTCTATACTAATGTGTTTTATTTTTGTTTGCTTTGGAAATGTCAAAATGTAAATTGATCCTGCCAATAAAGCTCTTTGAAGGAGAGAATAGTAGATAGATAGATAGATAGATAGATAGATAGATAGATAGATAGATAGATAGATATGTAAGGAATTATAGATAGAAATAGATAGAGAATAAATAGATGATAGATAGATAGATAGATAGTAGATAGATAGATAGATAGATAGATAGAAGATAGATAGAGAAAAAGAAGATAGATAGATAGATAGATAGATAGATAGATAGATAGATAGATAGATAGAAAGAAAGATAGATAGAAATAGATAGACAGTAGATGATAGAAAGATAGATAGATAGATAGATAGATATGGATAGATAGATAGATAAAGATGATGATTGAAAGATAGATAGATAGATAGATAGAGTAGATAGATAGATAGATAGATGTAGATAGAATAGATAGATAGATGATAGATGATAGATAGATAGATAGATAGATAGATAGATAGAATAGATAGATAGATAGATAGATAGATAGATAGATAGATAGATAGATAGGATATAGAATAGATAGATAGATAGAAGATAGATAGATAGATAGATAGATGAGATAGATGATGATAGATGATAGATAGATAGATAGATAGAATAGATAGAAGATAGATAGAGATAGATAATAATAGATAGATAGATAGATAGAGTAGATAGAAGATAGATAGAAGATAGATAGATGATGATAGATAGATAGATAGATAGATGAAGATAGATAGATAGATAGTAGATAGATAGAAAACCTTGTTGTGGTTTGTAGTTGGTGTGCATCAGTGATAATTCCTTTTAGACAGAACATTCACAACTTTGGGATTCTCTGAATGATCTTCACCTTTTTTTAAATTTAATACATGATTCATTCTATCCATTTTTTACACAGCCCTTTATCACTGCACCTGCTTCTAATCTATAGAAAGAGCAGAAAATGGTAATTACTATAATAACTAGGGGAAATACTTGGCTGGTGTTTGCACTTGTTTACATTCTTTATCTTTTGCTTTTAAAATGTATTAATACAAATGTTACTTTCTTCTCCCTGCATGTTTCTGTTTGTTTGGGCCATCCTCTTTTGAAGGGGACCTTGGGGGACTGTCATTAGATCAGATGGCAAGTCTTTATGGAAAGGTGTTTGCATAATTACATACCAAAGCCTCAATAGTCACCTCCACATTTATGGGTCACGTGCCAACTACAATTGCCACATTTAGTCTAAGGAACCTTATCCCCTTTACTGATAGAGGGGAAAACGAGACAGCCTAATCTAAGGATGGAGATGGTTTTCATTTTAATATATATAGAACAGTTAGGAAGATGGTTCCAAACGGTTTGTTTTTTTGTCTAGCGGGTGATCTGGTCCATAAGGGAGATTTAGTGGATGGTACTGAAAGGGTTAAGTGGAAATCTCTGCCAGACTCTTGCCCCTACACACTGTATGTCCTTTGTGGTTTAGTAATTAAGATCTTCTCCCAGGGATAGACATCTCCTCTAGTCCCCCAATCATACCATCCCTTTTCATGTCTAACTTTCAATAGTTATCTCTGAAGAAATCTTAAAAATCCATTAAACCTCTCAGTACTGGGGAGAGAATTTGAAGAGGGTTAAAACTCAATGCTGTGTAGACTCCTGTAACAGTAAAGGGAATGGTGTTGAAATGTGTAATCAGTTAAGTGTGGAGGAAAATACCCATACTAGTGGCTAACGATATACTTACTGTGTGACCCTATGGGGGCTTATTGGTTTCAGGGACATTCAGGTTTTCCAATGAGAAATAACTGTAAAGAAGGCTCCATAGTGTGCAGTACATTGATCCAATTAACCTTGTATTTCCATACAGAGCCATATCAAATTATACAATGCCCCATGGTGCCAATGCCATGCAGTGTAATATGGATTGGTAATACGTTTGTATATATTGTTATACAAACCACACAGTAACTTAGTGCTGCACAGTACAATATGGTGCCATTCACTGATCTATCAGTGTTGCTGGTGTTAATGCTAATGTCAGCTATAGAGCCAGCTTTGGAAATAAAAATGCTAGATAAATAAATGATACCTGATCAGCTCTGTGTTCAGACAATAATACATGATGGGATCTTGCTGTGCTGGGAAGCCCCAGATATGTAGTTTGTATCTTGGAATCTATAACACGCAGTCTTGAACATGTAATCTATAACATGCAGTATAGAACATGGAAGATATAATATGTAATCTATAACATGCAGTCGATAACATATTATCTATAACATGTAGTCTAAAACATGGAGTTTTTAACATTAGATCTATAACAATAATCTAAAAATGTAAGCTACAATGTTTTATAAAATGGAGTCTATAACATGTAATCTATAATATGTAATTATAAACGGGCAAGTCAAAACATGGAGTTCAAACATAAAGATATATATATATTACATATAATCTATAATATGTAATCTATAACGTGCAGTCTATAACATGGATCTTTAACATGTAGTCATAGCATGCAGTCTTTAATATGTAATCTGCAATATGTAATGTATGCAGTCTTAATATGTTTTCTACAATATGTTAATTTATAACATGCTGTCTATGATATTTTATCTATAACATTCAGTCTAAAACTCGGAGTTTATAACATGAGATCTATAACATATAATCTATAACATGCAGTCAATAACATGCAATCGATAATATGTAATTTATAACACGCAGTCTATAATATGCAATCTATAATATGTTATCTAAACATGCAGTCATATAACATTGAATCTATAACCTGCAGTATAAACAAAGTTTTAACATGTGACTATAACATACAATCTATTAATGAATCTACATGGACTATAATATTCAGTATATACAATAAATGACACATGATAACTAAGAGAATATCTGTGTGTGGTGGGACAGAATGTAGATTGTCCTAGAGAGATTTATATGTCTCTTATACATGGTCATGGTCCTACAGTGTAATGTTTTACAGTACCATGTTAAGCATGTTATATCATGCAATAGTAAATCCAGTAGCTGCCATGATGCATGTTACATGTGAGTTGTTATTAAATAACAGAAAGGGACACATGCTACATGTCAGAGAATGTGTCTAATGTGCCCTTTCCATGTTATCTCTTTGTGTAGAGACTAGACTGGTAATCATGACTGAACTGTTATCGTGATGCTTCTATTGCTTCAATTAAAAGGAAATTGAAACAATTAGTCTGGGGGACAATCTGACAGCCCCAAAACAAAATTTGAAAATCCTTTCTTCTGTGGAATTGACCACCACACATCCTTAGTGTAGATATTCCATGTCCTGCGGTCTCTTTCCCACAGGCATCTCACTGTTCAATCGATGGGGTTTCTGGCTGGGGTGTAGGACGATTGAGTTAAATGATCAGTGATGAACGTAAAATGGGAATCTCTGTATGACGTCAGCATTGCTGTGTATCATTTTATTAACAATAACAAAATAATACACAAAAAATATAATAACAATTGGTGAAGATGCTGCAGCTCCCAACTGAACGAGTAACCAACCCGAACTGGACAAAAGACATGGCTCTGGGGTGAAATACAATCTTTATTGCTGGGTGAGGGTTGGGACTTTATAAACTTTAAAATTTTCTTACATTTCGTTTATACAGGAAAGTTACAACCAGAAACAGTTATTCCAACAAACCATACACCGACCGATCAGCAACATCCAAACCTTACTGCAGATGTATTATTGTCACCAGTTATTATAATAATAATAATATAATAATAATAACTAGTATTTATTATTACTGTTATTATATACTATACGTTATTATTATTATTACCAGCATTATATTATTATTATTATTATATATTATTATTATTATTATTGATTATTATTAATAGTATTATTATATTATTAACATACGAATAATATTAATATTTAAATTACATTACTATTATTATTCTTGTTAGAATAATATTATAATTATTATTATTTTATTTTTTTATTGTTTTTTTTTTTTATTTAGGTATAAAAGATAACAGTAGTTTAATAAACTGTATATAACCAGTAGATATAACCTGTATATAATGTATATGATAACCTGTGTATAACAGTAGATAATAACCTGTACATAAACCGTATATAATAACCTGTGTATAACCAGTGGGATAATAACCTGTATATAATTTGTATATAATAACAGTTATAAAACCAGTACATATTAACAAGTAGATAATAACCTGTATATAATCTGTTTATAATAACCTGTATATAACCAGTACATATTAACCAGTATATAAAAACCTGTATATAATAATCTGTATATAACCAGTACATATTAACCAGTATATAAAAACCTGTATATAATCTGTATATAATAACCTGTATATAACCAGTACATATTAACCAGTATATTAAAAACTTGTATATAATCGGTATATAATAACCTGTATATAATAACCTGTGTATAACCAGTACATAATAATCAGTATATAAAAACCTGTAAATAATCTGTATATAATAACCTATATATAATCTGTTTATAATAACCTGTGTATAACCAGTACATAATAATCAGTATATAAAAACCTGTAAATAATCTGTATATAATAACATGTATATAATCTGTATATAATCTGTATATAATAACCTGTGTATAACCAGTACATAATAACCAGTATATAAAAACCTGTATATATACCCCCTCTAGTTTTTCTTTTCCAATTTAACCCTGTAGATTGTAATGTGTAATTAAAGGGAAAGTTGTTTTTAATCGAAATTTTAATAACCTTTGACATCCATAACCGAGATAAAGGACCAGGTTTGGCATTATTGTCCCTCTAATTTTATTGTTTTCGTTTCTCTAAATAACCGAGTTTAATGGGAACAACAAAGAAAAATCAAATAAATTCGTCTTTATAGAAACAGCGCTAACCAAACTAGCGCCGAAAAACAAACACAGACAACGCAGGCTTTAGGGGGAAGATTACACTGACTGCACCGAGTAGCGCGATTGGCAGAGGATCAGCCAAGAAAACAGCGCTGATTGTTTGTAAGAAACTGTTTAAAAAGGTATATACATATAGTAGGTATGTGTATATATTAAAATAATGTATATCATAGGTATGTGTATATATTATAATAATGTATATAATAGGTTTGTGTATATATTATAATAATGTATATAATAGGTATGTGTATATATTATAATAATGTATATAATAGGTTTGTGTATATATTATTATAATGTATATAATAGGTATACGTATCTGTATTAACGTGTGTGTGTGTATATATATATATATATGTATAGATATAATAATGTATGTGTATATATAATAAACATAATAATGTGTGTATATATTTAGGTATGTGTATATATGTATATAAATAATTTATATAAATGGTATGTGTATATGTATTTTATATATATATATGTGTGTGTGTGCGTGTGTGTGTGTGTGTGTGTGTGTGTGTGTGTGTGTATAACAATGTATGTGTATATATAATAATGTGTGTACATAATTATATATGTGTATATATAATAATGTGTGTATATAATAATGTATGTGTATATATAATAATGTGTGTGTATATAATAATGTATGTGTATATATAATAATGTGTGTGTGTATAATAATGTAAGTGTATATATAATAATGTATGTGTATATCAACTATTTAATATGTATGGAATACATATTAAATAGTTGATATAAACACAAATGAACATATGAACACAAAGAGAGGGGAATTAATTATATTATTATTATTATTATTATTATTATTATTATTATTATTATTATTATTACTGCTAATAAATAAATATATACCCATTTGGTACCAGGTTGAAGGTTTCTGTACCGAAAGAACAGGGTTGTGTTATAATATTTTAGGATATTGTATTATAGTATTATAAGATACTGAATTATTCTATGTTGTGGTATAAACCCCAGATAGTCCAGCAGGGATTGTGTTTAAAGGAAAGAGTAGAAATCTCCCTTGGTTTAGAAAGGACTTGGGTGGGAATTTTTCATTAAAACTTTCCTCTCTATATTATTTGTATGTCCCTTTTCTTTCCTTTCTCCCCATTATTTTATTTTCTATTTTCCTTGGCAGATTATTAAGCCCCTTTGATTGAGAAGCAGTTACAAGACTGGATGCAATTGTCTCTTTCTATCCAGACATCTCTTGTCATCTCAGAGATCAGAACTGTGAGATCAGACCTGTGTCACCAAGGAAAGAAGGAGAAGAAGGAGAAATCAGTGCAGGGCTGTGACCAAGTTTGCATCAAAATTCTCTAGCCCTGTGTATCTGATTGGGTTCCTACTGATGTGAGCTTCAAATGCTTCAGTGTTAAAGGAAAAACCTCCAATCCTGTGATTTTCTTTTTCTTTCTTTCTTTCTTTCTTTCTTTCTTTCTTTTTTCTCTTTCTTTCTTTCTTTCTTTCTTTCTTTCTCTAGAAGCAATCTGAGGCTTCCTGACCCTTGACAGAAGCAGATCTGCCTATTCCTCACTCCTTCTGCCAGCACTTCATTTACCAACATTCCCTTTCAGTCTTACCCCTCTAGATGATAAGGCTCCTGTTTGCAATTGCATATATGATCTGATGGGATACATGTGAATAAAGCAGGGTGGATTAAAATGGAAATAACGTCCCTTTAATTCCATACTACATTATTACCATGTGAACTCCAAACACAGCCCCATTCAATTTCCACTCACACAGCCTTAAGCAGACAAATATTCCTTCCCATATCTCTGCCTTTCTCCCTTTGTAATAGAATTAACCATGTGATTAAAAGGGGCCCACCTGCATATGTTTGAGCTAGAAGTATTAATATACAGTGCCAGGATGTCAGACTATGTTGAGAGTTGCAGTTTATCAGTGCTTCCTGGATTTACATTGGTTTATTAAGGCTACCCAGACTAAAGGAAAATTATCATTTATTTAGAGAAAAGTTGCATGAACTTTTCTTCAAAAAATATTTATAAATATACATATATTTATAACTGTATAGTGTTTATTGTATTCTATCATTTCTAACAAACACCCTTTACCCTGTATAATGAAGTGATTTCATAGAAGCCCCCAACTCTTTCTCTCTCTCTCTCTCTCTCCCTACCTATCTTTATCTCTATCTCTCTATCTATCCATTCATCTCTCCCTCTCTCTCTCTCTGACTTGTGAATAAATCTGGATAAGAAAAGTTCAATAAAACCTATCAGAAGGAAATAGATTTCATGGATTTCCCCCTGGGCTCTTTCCCAAGTTCCAGGACATTTTTCCATTCCAGGACTCTGTCCCCCTAGTCACATTGGATTTTGTAATAAGGTCACCTGGGTGCAGCCTGCTTCCCACTCACATACTCTAAGCCTCACTGTCAGGGAATATAACATATGTTTTCCATTATAATATTCAATACTCAACCCTAAAATAACACCCTGACCTTACATCCACTCTGCTATAAATTAGTAGCTTTGCTCCCTTTTTTCGTTATGAAAAACATAATTCATTTTTAAATATGATGAATGCATTTCCTAGAGAACCATAAATATGTAGCTGTGTGTGTGTGTGTGTGTGTGTGTATCTACAGTAGATAGATTATCTTATTTTAAAAATTAGATAGATAGATAGATAGATAGATAGATAGATAGATAGATAGATAAGATAGAATGAGAGAAAGGGTCAGATAGGAGGGAGAGAGACAGAGAGAGAGCGCATATATGCATATTACTAGAGATGATAGAGAGAGAGAGAGATAAAGAGGAAAGAGGGACATATAAAGAGATATAGGTGTGTGTGAGAGAAATATATATATATATATAAAACCATAAATGAACTGAATGTCCATGGACTACTTGTCCAGTTATCCCTTTATCCTTCCCCAATAGTTATATCACAGGACTGAACCCCAATATACCCCTTATAGTACTGTCCATATATTACTTTTCCATCAAAACCTATTATCCCCTACTGTGAACCTCTCTATACTAATGTGTTTTATTATTTGTTTGCTTTGGAAATGTCAAAATGTAAATTGATCCTGCCAATAAAGCTCTTTTGAAGGAGAGATATATAGATAGATAGATAGATAGATAGATAGATAGATAGATAGATAGATAGATAGATAGATATGTAGAATTATAGATAGATAATAGATAGATAGAATAAATAGATAGATAGATAGATAGATAGATAGATAGATAGATAGATAGATAGATAGATAGATAGATAGATAGAAAGAAGATAGATAGATAGATAGATAGATAGATAGATAGATAGATAGATAGATAGAAAGAAAGATAGATAGATAAATAGATAGACAGATAGATGATAGAAAGATAGATAGATAGATAGATAGATATGGATAGATAGATAGATAAATAGATGATTGAAAGATAGATAGATAGATAGATAGATAGATAGATAGATAGATAGATGATAGATAGATATATAGATAGATGATAGATAGATAGATAGATAGATAGATAGATAGATAGATAGAATAAATAGATAGATAGATAGATAGATAGATAGATAGATAGATAGATAGATAGATAGATAGATAGATAGATAGAAGATAGCTAGATAGATAGATAGATAGATAGATAGATAGATAGATAGATAGAGAGATAGATAGATAGATAGTTAGATAGATGATATATAGAAGATAGATAGATAGATGATAGATAGTAGATAGATAGATAGATAGATGATAGATAGATAGATAGATAGATAGATAGATAGATAGATAGATAGATAGAAACCTTGTTGTGGTTTGTAGTTGTGTGTGCATCAGTGATAATTCCTTTTAGACAGAACATTCACAACTTTGGGGATTCTCTGAATGATCTTCACCTTTTTTTAAATTTAATACATGATTCATTCTATCCATTTTTTACACAGCCCTTTATCACTGCACCTGCTTCTAATCTATAAAAGGCAGAAACATGGTAATTACTATAATAACTAGGGGAAATACTTTGGCTGGTGTTTGCACTTGTTTACATTCTTTATCTTTTGCTTTAAAATGTATTAATACAAATGTTACTTTCTTCTCCCTGCATGTTTCTGTTTGTTTGGGCCATCCTCTTTTGAAGGGGACCTTGGGGACTGTCATTAGATCAGATGGCAAGTCTTTATGGAAAGTGTTTTGCATAATTACATACCAAAGCCTCAATAGTCACCTCCACATTTTATGGGTCACGTGCCAACTACAATTGCCACATTATAGTCTAAGGAACCTTATCCCCTTTACTGATAGGGGAAAACGAGACAGCCTAATCTAAGGATGGAGATGGTTTCATTTTTAATATATATAGAACAGTTAGGAAGATGGTTCCAAACGGTGTCTATGCGGTGATCTGGTCCATAAGGGAGATTTAGTGGAGTGGTACTGAAAGGGTTAAGTGGAAATCTCTGCCAGACTCTGCCCCTACACACTGTACTGTCCTTTGTGGTTTAGTAATTAAGATCTTCTCCCAGGGATAGACATCTCCTCTAGTCCCCCAATCATACCATCCCTTTTCATGTCTAACTTTCAATAGTTATCTCTGAAGAAATCTTAAAAATCCATTAAACCTCTTCAGTACTGGGGAGAGAATTTGAAGAGGGTTAAACTCAATGCTTGTGTAGACTCCTGTAACAGTAAAGGGAATGGTTGAAATGTGTATATCAGTTAAGTGTAGGAAAATACCCAATACTAGTGGCTAACGATATACTTACTGTGTGACCCTATGGGGTCTATTGGTTTCAGGGACATTTCAGGTTTCCAATGAGAAATAACTGTAAAGAAGGCTCCATAGTGTGCAGTACATTGATCCAATTAACCTTGTATTTCCATACAGAGCCATATCACATTATACAATGCCCCATGGTGCCAATGCCATGCAGTGTAATATGTATCTGGTAATACGTTTGTATATATTGTTATACAAACCACACAGTAACTTAGTGCTGCACAGTACAATATGGTGCCATTCACTGATCTATCAGTGTTGCCTGGTGTTAATGCTAATGTCAGCTATAGAGCCAGCTTTGGAAATAAAATGCTAGATAAATAAATGATACCATGATCAGCTCTGTGTTCATAGACTAATAATACATGATGGGATCTTGCTGTGCTGGGAAGCCCCAGATATGTAGTTTGTATCTTGGAATCTATAACACGCAGTCTAGAACATGTAATCTATAACATGCAGTATAGAACATGTAAGATATAATATGTAATCTATAACATGCAGTCGATAACATATTATCTATAACATGTAGTCTAAAACATGGAGTTTTTAACATTAGATCTATAACATATAATCTATAAAATGTAAGCTACAATGTTTATAAAATGGAGTCTATAACATGTAATCTATAATATGTAATTTATAACGGGCAGTCTAAAACATGGAGTTCATAACATAAGATATATATATATTACATATAATCTATAATATGTAATCTATAACGTGCAGTCTATAACATGGAATCTTTAACATGTAGTCTATAGCATGCAGTCTTTAATATGTAATCTGCAATATGTAATGTATGCAGTCTTTAATATGTTTTCTACAATATGTAATTTATAACATGCTGTCTATGATATTTTATCTATAACATTCAGTCTAAAACTCGGAGTTTATAACATGAGATCTATAACATATAATCTATAACATGCAGTCAATAACATGCAATCGATAATATGTAATTTATAACACGCAGTCTATAATATGCAATCTATAATATGTTATCTATAACATGCAGTCTATAACATTGAATCTATAACCTGCAGTATAAACAAAGTTTTAACATGTGATCTATAACATACAATCTATAAAATGTAATCTACATGGAATCTATAATATTCAGTCATATACAATAAATGACACATGATAACTAAGAGAATATCTGTGTGTGGTGGGACAGAATGTAGATTGTCCTAGAGAGATTTATATGTCTATACATGTGTTCATGGTCCTACAGTGTAATGTTTTACAGTACCATGTTAAGCATGTTATATCATGCAATAGTAAATCCAGTAGCTGCCATGATGCATGTTACATGTGAGTTGTTATTTTAAATAACAGAAAGGGACACATGCTACATGTCAGAGAATGTGTCTAATGTGCCCTTTCCATGTTATCTCTTTGTGTAGAGACTAGACTGGTAATCATGACTGAACTGTATATCTGTGATTGCTTCTTATTGCTTCAATTTAAAAGGAAATTGAAACAATTAGTCTGGGGGACAATCTGACAGCCCCAAACAAAACTTTGAAAATCCTTTCTTTTCTGTGGAATTTGACCACCACACATTCCTTAGTGTAGATATTCCATGTCCTGCTGGATCTTCTCCCACAGGCATCTCACTGTTCAATCGATGGGGTTTCTGGCTGGGTGTAGGACTGATTGAGTTAAATGATCAGTGATGACGTAAAATGGGAATCTCTGTATGACGTCAGCATTGCTGTGTATCATTTTATTAACAATAACAAAAATAATACACAAAATAATAATAACAATTGGTGAAGATGCTGCAGCTCCCACTGAACGAGTTAACCAACCCGAACATGGACAAAAGACATGGCTCTGGTGTGAATTATTACAATCTTATTGCTGGGTGAGGGTTGGGACTTTATAAACTTTAAAATTTCTTACATTTCGTTTATACAGGAAAGTTACAACCAGAAACAGTTTATTCCATACCATACCATACACCGACCGATCAGCAACATCCAACCTTACTGCAGATGTATTATTGTCACCAGTTATTATAATAATAATAATAATAATAATAATAACTAGTATTATTATTATTACTGTTATTATTATTACTATTACTGTTATTATTATTATTACCAGCATTATTATTATTATTATTATTATTATTATTATTATTATTATTATTATTAACAATACGAATAATATTAATATTATTACTATTACTATTATTATTCTTGTTAGAATTAATATTATAATTATTATTATTTTTATTATTGTTTTTTTATTAGGTATAAACGATAACAACACATTCTTTTCCCGTAAGAAATCCCAGGTATTTCCAGGTTTCTGTTAACCTGTCTGTGATGTACAAAGGGAGAATATTTCATGATAGATCCATCCATCCACCCATCCATCCATCCATCCATCCATCTATCTATCTATCTATCTATCTATCTATCTATCTATCTATCTATCTATCTATCCATATCTATCCTTCTATCCATCCATCCATCCATCATCACCTATCTATCTATCTATCTATCTATCTATCTATCTATCTATCAATCATCTATCTATCTATCTATCTATCTATCTATCTATCTATCGATTCTTCCTATCTCCTACTTACCTACCTATCTCTCTCTCCTCTCTCTCTCTCTCTTCTCTCTCTCTCTCTCTCTCTCTCCTCTCTCTCTCTCTCTCTCTCTCTCTCTCTCTCTCTCTCTCTCTCTCTCTCTCTCTCTCAGTATATAAGCTCACTCTGCGTGTGTAAGTAGTAAGTAGAATATAAAATAGACAGAAGCTCTTTCCCCTGTCTCTCCTGATTCTTGGTGTTGGCTCAGCAGTGTGATATCAGGTCCCCAGCCCTGGGAATGTCCTGTGATGTTTGGATCAGCTGCTGGGTTTGATCTCCAGGCTGAAAGAGATGTGAGCCCCTATCACAGGCTGCCTGGGGATTGAGATGTCCTGTTAGACAGGAGGTGTAATGAATGGTGACAGCTCCTTCACACCAGCAGCCTGACTAGAAGAACACACTGACCGAAAGAGCCCCACATTTAAATGGGCACAATGAGAATAAGAGAAAGCGCTGAAAGCAGCCAGGAACAAACTGGAGCCCCCGGCACCGAACTAGTTAACGTCTGCAGTGGGGCTCAATGGAACCCTCCTGTGGTCACGTGGCCATTTGATTGATAATTATTTCATTTCCAGTGGGTGATCTGTAAAACTAATTACTGCCAAGTATCAGGAGGATGGGGATCCATTCAAACATACATTGTAGCTAGGGGAATTCCCTGAGCTTGGGCTGTCAAAACAATAGAAGAGAGAGATGTATAGAAAGCACTCTCTACTACCTATCTATCATCTATCTATCTATTATCTATCTATCATCTATCTATCTATCTATCTATCTATCTATCTATCTATCTATCTATCTATCTACCATCTATCCATGATCTATCTATCCTTCTTCTATTTTATTCACCTATCCCTATCCTATCTATCATCTCTCTATCTATCTATCATCTAATCTATCATCTATCTATCTATCTATCTATCTATCTATCTCTCTATCCTATCATCATCGATCTAATCAATCATCTATCTCTCTATCTATCTATCATCTATCTATCTATCTACTTATACTTCTCTCTGTCTATCTATCTTCTATCTATCTATCTATCTATCTATGCTATCTATCTATCTATCTATCTATCATCATCTATCTCTCTCTCTCCATCAATCCATCCATCCATCCATCCATCCATCCGTGCATTATTATCTATCTATCACCTATCTATCTATCTATCTATCTATCTACGATCGATCTATCTTCTTATCATCTATCTATCTATCTATCTATCTAATCCCTCCACTATCCCTATCTATAATCATCTATAGTAGATCTACAGATCTAATTCCACTATCCTCCAACAATCCTTTCCATCTATCTATCTATCTATCTATCTATCTATCTATCTATCTATCTATCCAACTAATCTATATATTATATATCTATTGTATATATCTATTTATCTATCTAGTCTGTATGTCTGTCTATCTCTCAATCTCATCTATCTAGTCTACCCTAATATTATCGTTACAAAGAAAACCTGAAATTTAATGAAACCTGAAATTCTTTTGCAATTAATTTCCATGTCCTGTAAAGATTGAATATTTACAGTTTAAAATGTCCCTAACTTGAATTTACAGAGGTAATCTATAGATCACCATCATATCCCATTCATATGGTTTGTTTACACTACTTCACTATGTTGTATGTAATGTAAAAATCTTATAAAGACAATTTATATATTAAAGTAGTCAAATGTTGGGTGAGTTATATTATATGGAAATCTCTCTCTCTCTCTCTCTCTCTCTCTCTCTCTCTCTCTCTCTCTCGGGGGGGGGGAGGCGAGGTGTTGTTGAGAGAGAGATATAGATAGATGATAGATAGATAGATAGAGAGATATGTAGAATTATAGATAGCATCATAGATAGATAGAATAAATAGATAGATCGATAGATAGATAGAGTAGATAGATAGAAGGAGATAGATGCTAGATTGTAGATAGAAGAGATAGAAAGGAAGATAGATAGATCGATAGATCAGATAGATAGATAGATAGATGTAGATAGAAAAAGAAAGTAAAAGAAGATAGATAGATAATAGATAGACAGATTATAGATTGATTAGAAAGTTGATAGATAGATAGATAGATATGGATCGTGATAGATAAAGAGATGAGTGCTGAAAGATAGATAGATAGATAGATAGATAGATAGATAGAAGATAGATGATAGATAGATATATAGTAGATAGCGTTGAAGAGATAGATAGACGATAGATAGGATAGATAGATAGAGTAGAATAAATAGATAGATCGATAGATAGATGATAGATAGAAGATAGATAGATAGATAGAATAGATAGCTAGAAGAAGATAGATAGATACGATAGATAGATAGTAGATAGATGAAGTATGATAGATAGATAGATCGATAGATAGATAGATAGATAGATAGAGATAGATAGATAGATAGATAGAAGATGAATAATAGATAGATCGATAGATAGATAGATAGAATAGATAGATAGATGATATGATAGAGATAGATAGATAGATCAGATAGATAGATAGCATAGATAGATAGATAGATAGATAGATAGAAACCTTGTTGTGGTTTGTAGTTGTGTGCATCGTGATAATTCCTTTTTTAGACGAACATTCAACAACTTTGGGGGATCTCGAGATCTTCCTTTTTTTAAAAGTTTAATACATGATTCATTCTATCCATTTTTAAACAGCCCTTTTATAATGACACCTGCTTCTATCTATAAAGCCATAAGAAACAGAGGGGAAATACTATAATAACAGGGAAATACTTGGCCTGGGTTGCACTTTGTATAGATCTTATCTTGGACTTTGCTTAAATGAATTAGACAAATGTTATCTTTCTTTTCCCTGCATGTTCCTGTTTGTTTGGGCCATCTCTTTGAAGCGGGACCTTGGTAATGTCATTAGATTCAGATGCACGTCTTATATGGAAAAGGTTGTTGCATAATTACATACACAAGCCTCAATAGGTCACCTCCATACATTTAATGCGTCATCGATGCCAATAGAATTGCAACATTCTAGTCTAAGGAACGCTTATCCTTTACTGATAGGGAAAACGAGACAGCCCTAATCTAAGGAGGAGATGGTTTATTTTTAATTTATATATAGAACAGTTAGAAGATGCTGTTCCAAAACGAATGCTTGTGTCTCTTGGCGAGTGTGATGTCTGGTCCCATAAGGGAGATTTAGTAGAAGTGACGTACTGAAAGGGTAAGTGGAAATCTCTGCCAGACTGCTGCCCCCCTACACACTGATTACTGAGTCCTTTGTGGTGTGCTAATTAAGATATTCTCCAGGGATATAGACATCTCCTCTAGTCCCCAATCATACCATCCCTTTTCATGTCACTTTCATAGTTTATCTCGAAGAAATCTTAAAAATCCAGAATTAAACCATCTTCAGACTGGGGAGAGAATTGGGAAGAGTGCGGTAAACTCAATGCTTGGATAGACTCCATGTAACAGTAAAGGAAGCCGTTGAAATTGAAATGTGTCATCAGTCTAAGTGTAGGAAATACCCAATAAATACTATGTGCTAACGATATATACTTCTGGTGACCTATGGGACGGGTATATTGCGTTTCAGCGACATTTCAGGTTCAATGAGAAATAAACTGTAAAGAATGGCCCCTCCATAGTGTGCAGTACATTTGACAATTAACTGTATTCAATACAGAGCCCATATCACATATACATGCACCATGGGTGCCATGCATGCAGTGTAAATATGTATCCTGGTAATACGTTTGTATATATTGCTCTACACAGACCACACGAAGTAACTAAGTGCTGCCCACTAGTACAATATGATGGTGCCATTTCACGCTCTCATCAGTGTTGCTAGGGTTTAATGCCTAATGTCCGCTATAGAGCCAGCTATTTGCGAAATAAAATGTAGATAAATAAATGATACCATGATCAGCTCTGTGTTCATAGACTAATAATACATGATGGGCTCTGCTCGGTGCTGGGAAGCCCCAGATATGTAGTTTGTATTTGGAATCTGTAACACGCAGTCAGAACATTGATCTTTAACATGCAGTATAGAATCATGTAAAAGATATAATATGTAATCTATCACAGGCAGTCGATTTAACATGTATCTTATAACATGGAGTCTAAAACAGTGGAGTTTTAACATAGATCCATATAAACAATAATCTAATAAAATGTAAGCGTACAACAGTTATAAAAATGGGGTCTATACCATGTAATCTATAATATGTAATGTAGTAACCAGGCAGTCTAAACATGAAGAGTACATACCTAAGATATAATATATTATCATATAATCTATAATATGTAATCTATAACGTGCAAGTCTATAACATGAGAATCTTTAACATGCTAGTCTACTATAGCATGAGTCTTTGAATATGTAATCTGCAGTATGATAAGTATGCAGTCTTTAAATAGTTTTAATACAATTAGTAATTTATAAACAGCGTCTATGCAGATTTTATCTATAACATTCAGTCTAAAACTCGGACGTTTATAACATGAGATCTATAACAATATCTATAACATGCAGTCAATAACATGCAATCGATAATATGTAATTTATTAACACGCAGTCTATAATATGCAATCTGTAAATATGTTATCTATAAACATGCAGTCTAGAACATTGCATATATAACCTGCCAGTAGAAGAACAAAGTTTTAACAAGTATTCTATAACAGACAATCTCTAAAATGAATCTACATGGAATCTATAGATTCAGTCTATAACACTAAATGACACATGAAACTAAGATGAATTATCTGGATGTGCGTGGGACAGAATAGTAGATTTGTACCTAGAGAGATTTATATGTCTATACATGTGTTCTGGTCCTCCAGATGTAATGTTTTACAAGTACATGTTAAGCCCATGTTATATCATGCGAATAGTAAATCCAGTGCCTGCCAATGATGCGCATGTACATGAGTGTTATGTTGTTTAAAATACAGGAAAGGCGAAAAAAAAGGACACATGCCTACATTGTCAGAGAATGGTGTCTAATGTGCCCTTTCACCATGTTATATCTTTGTGGTAGTGTAGAGACTAGACTTGGTACTCATGATCTAGAACTGTTATCTGCTGATTGCTTCTTATGACTTCATTTAAAAAGGCAAATTGAAACAATTAGTCTGACGCGGGACAATCTGGACAGCCCCCCAAACAAAACTTTGAAAATCCTTTCTTTCTGTGCGGAATTTGGCCACCAACACATCCTTAGCTGATAGCATATTCCATGTCCTGCTGGATCTTCTCCCACAGGCACTCACTGCTCAATCGATGGCGTTTCTGGCTGTGGAGGGTAGGAACTGATGAGTTAAATAGGATCAGTGATGGACGTAAAATGGGAATCTCATAGATATGACGTCTGCATTGCTAGGTATAATTTTCCGTTAACAATAACAAAAATAATCACAAAATAATAAGAACCAATTGGTGAAGATGCTGCAGCCCCCACGAACGGTTAACCAACCCGAACATGGGAAAGAAGACGGGCTCTGGTGTGAATGATTACAAATCTTTATTTGCTGGGTGAGGGTGGCCGCGACTTTATAAATTTAAAATTCTTACATTTCGGTTTATACAGGAAGTTACAAAACAGAAAACAGTTGATTCCATACCATACCATACACGACCCGATCAGCAACATCCAACCTTAGCCAGAGAGATTATGTCACCGTTATTATATAATAATAATAATAATAATTAATAACTAGCTATTATTATTATACTGTTTTATTTATTATTATATTACTGTTGATTTATTATTAAATACCAGGGCCGTATTATTATTGTTATTATTATATATTAATTAGTAGTATTATTATTTTATATGTAGTATTATTATATTAATTACAATAGACTAATATTATATTTTACTATTACTATGAGTATTGTCTTGTTAGAAAATATAAATTATTAATATTTTATTATGTTTTTTATTAGAGTAGTAAACGTAACAAAAAAACCACCAAAATTTTGTCTTTTCCAGTAAGAAATCCCATGGTATTCCAGGTTTCTGTTAACTGTCTGCTGGAGTGTACAAAGGCGAGGAATATTTTGATAGATCATCCATCCACCCAGCCAGCCATCCATCCCATCCATCTATCTGATTCTATCTATCTATCTACTATCGTATCTATCCTATCATCTATCATCTATTATCTATCATATCCATAGCTATCCTTATCCATCCATCCACCATCAATCACCTATCATACATCATCTATCTATCTATCATTATCTACATCATCTATCTATCTATTATCTATCTATCTATCTATCTATCGATATTCCGATCTCCTACATGACAGACCTATCTCTCTCCTCTCCTCTCTCTCTCTCTTCCTCTCTTTCTCTCTCTCTCTCTCCTCTCTCTCTCTCTCTCTTCCTCTCTATCTCTCCCTCTCGGTACTCTCTCTCTGCTCAGGATATAAGCTCACTCTGCGGGTGTCCTAAGTGTAAGGAGAATAAAAAGATAGAACGAAGCTCTTTCCCCTGTATGCTCCTGATTATTGGTGTTGCGCTCAGCCAGTGTGATATCAGGTCCCCAGCCCTGGGACATGTCCTGTGATGTTTGGTATCAGGCTGCTGAGTTTGATCTCCAGCATGAAAGAGAGTGAGCCCCTATCACAGGCTGCAGTGAGCGGATTGAGATGTCCTGTTAGACAGGAGGTGTAATGAATGGTGTGGACAGCACTCAACGCTCCTTCACACCAGCCAGCTCGACTAGAGAACCACAATTGACCGAAAGAAAGCGCCCCGAGGAAGAACACACTGACGAGAAAGAGCCCACATTTAAATGGGGCACAATGAGAATAAGAGAAGCGCTGAAAGCAGCCAGGAATCAAATGGAGCCACCGGCCCCGCACCAGACACTAGTTAACGTGCAGTGGGGCCCTCAAGGGAACCTGGCTGTGGTCACGTGCGCCCTTGATATGATAATAGTTTCATTCCAGTGGGTGATCGTAGAAACACTTAGATTAGAAGGCCAAGTATCAGAGAGGATGTGTGATCCATTCAAACATACATTGTTAGCTAGGGGAATTCCTGAGCTTGGGGCGTTGTCAAAAAAAACATAGAAGAGGGGAGCGATTGATAGAAAGGCAACTCGCTGCTACTACCTATATAGCATCGAGCTATCGCATGATCGATCTCTCATCTATCTATCTAGTCTACTATCGAGCGAGCGAAGCGAGCAGCGGCGAGCGAGTCGGAGCTAGAAGGGGAGCGTTTTCCAAGCGAGCGAGCGAGCGAGCGATCAGCTAGCGAGCGAGCGAGCGAGCGAGGGCAGAGCGAGCGAGCGGGCCAGCGAGCCCAGAGGAGCGAGCCGGCGAGAGAGCACCGAGCCGCATATCGATCGAATCTATTTATCTATATCGAGCATCGAGGAGCGATCTAGATAGTCTAGCGAGCGATCGATGCGAGCGTAGACGAGCAATAGCGAATGCGAAGCAAGCATACAGCTCGCATTATAGATCAATCATCTATCGATAGCTAATTTCTCTCGGGTCATATCTACTTTATATATCATATCTATATCTCTATCTATCTATCTATCCGATCTATCTATCATATCTAATCTGTATCTATCGATCTCCTTCCACCATCTCAGCACCTAGCCACCATCCATCAACGTGCCAGTTAGGCTTATCTGAGCTATCTATCATCTTCGAGCTATCTATCCTATCGATCGATGATGATAGCTATCATCATCTAGCGAGCGGAGGAGCGATCCGCCAAGAGCCAGAGACAGCAAGGCACTAGAGAGCGAGCGACCGAGGAGCCAGCGAGCAAGCCAACAAGACGGCAGCGAGCTAGCGAGCGACGAGCGATTGATATCTAGCGGAGCCGAGCATCGAGAAGATCGAGCAGCGAGCCATATCGATCTAGCGATCTTTCCACTCATGCTTATGGAGCTCTATCTGATCGAGCGAGCTCATCCTACGAAGCGGAGCGAGCGAGTGAGCGAGCGAGCGTGGAGGCGAGCGAGCCGAGGCAAGGAGCGAGCGAGCGAGCGAGCAGAGCGGAGCGAGGCGAGCGAGCGAGCACAGAGCGAGCGGTAGCGAGCGAGCGAGCGAGCGAGCGAGCGAGCGAGGAGCGAGCAGGAGAGCGAGCGAGCGATGGCGAAGCGAGCGAGCCCAAAACCGATCAAGCGAGCAAGAGCGAGCCAGCGAGCCAGCAAAGCCAGCGAGCCAGCGAGCCACAGCGAGATCGAGGGAGCAGTCGAGCGGGGCGGAGCGAGCGAGCCAGCAGCGAGCGACGATTCTCGCTCGCTCGACGGCCACCAGCCAGCCAGGACCACCCATCCAACCCCATCCAGGTCCAGTAGCGAGCACGAGCGAGGCTTGCGCGAGCCGAGCAGCGATTATCTTAATCGATCGATCAATCTATATATATATCTGATGGATTCTATCTAGACTTTCTTCTTATCTTATCTATCTATCATCTATTAATCTATAATATAGAATCTATCGATCAGATTATCTTCCCTCAAAAGAAACTTTATTGCAGGATCAATCTTACATTATTGACAAGTTCACCAAAGCAAACAAATAATAAAACACATTAGTATAGAGAGGTTGGTTTACAGTAGGGGATAATATCTATCTATCTATCCACCCAACTATCCATATCTATCAATCATGTTCAGTATCTATCTATTCTATATCACCATTTATCATCATATCTATCTGATTATCAATCTATCTATCTATCTAGCTATCATCTATCTAGCTTTCAATCATCTATTTATCTATCTAAGCATCATCCAATCTATCTATCATCTATCTATCTTATTATCTAGGATCGATCATCGTATCTAATCGGCAATCTATCTTCTATCCATCTAGTCCTCTATCAACTATCTATCGTATCCATACATCCATGGATCCTCTATCATCTATTCCTCTTATCCAATATATATATAGTTATTACTATCTATCTATATATACTATTAATCTAGCTATCAACCTCATCTATCTATCAGCCTATCTCCTCTCTCTCGACTCCATACATCCCATCCACCCATCCACCTATTCCATTATCATCTATCTATATAATATGATTCTATCATCTATACTATCGATATATCATATATCTATCTATCTATCTATCTATCGACATTATCTAGCATCAATATCGATTGGGATCATATCTAGCTTCTATCTATTTATTCTACTATATATTATCTTATCATATCTAGTTAATTCTAGCATATCTATCTATCTAAGTCATATCTATCTCTCCTCAAAAGAGGCTATTGGCGAGGATTCAATTTTACATTTGACATTTCCACAAAGCCCAAACAAATAAGATAATAAAACACATTAGTATAGAGAGCGGGTTCACAGTAGGGATAATATATATCTATCTATCACGCCAAACTCTATCAATATCTATCAATCATCTCTATCTCATAATACGACTCAATCTAGGTATCTAGCTATCTATCTATCTATCTATCGATCGATCTATCTATCTAGAGAGCTTTTATGGCACAGGATCAATTGTTACATTTTGACATTGTCAAAAGCAAACAAATAATAAGTAAAACACATTAGTATAGAGAGGTTTTCACACAGGAGGCGGGAGATAGTCTATCTATATATCTATAATATCTATCCACCCAACTATCAAGAATCTATCAATCATCTATCGATCTATCTATCTATCTATAGAGGCGAGCGAGAGGCGTATGGAGCTATGTGACAAGAGAGCTCTCGCGCGATCGCTGCCAGCCAGCCGCAGGCAAACAATAAGCCTTTACGAGCGAGCGATTAAGCGATAGAGGAGACGACCGATCGCTAAGATGAGCTGCCATCTACTCTCGCTCCTCTCTTCTCTCTCTCTTACCTCTCTCTCTCGACTCCATGCCATCCATCAGGCTAATGCCTTCTATCTATCTATATTATATCGATCGAGGAGGGAGGAGCTCGATAGACATCGAGCGAACAGCGTCAGCGATCAGATGTCGAGCCATGCGAGCCATCAGACGAGCCATATCTTAGCGAGCTGCGCGCGCTCAGCGCGCTCTCTCTCTCTCTCTTCTTCATCTATTCTAACCATCTATCTATATAACGTCTAACTTATCGATTCTTTATCTTATCTATCTATTCGTAATCTGTTCTATGCATACAATATATCTAGCGAGCGAGCTAGCGAAGGCTATTCATGTGAGAATCTATCGATCTGTCATAGAGCTATCGAAGAATCTATCAGAGATATCTAGCGATCGATCGAGACTTTTTCTATCGATAGCTAGCTAGCGAGCTAGACTATCTAAGTCTATCCAGCTATCTATCCATATCTATTCTATCTAAAGCTATCGATCGATCTAGTCGGATCTATGTGATATCATATGTCTAGCAGGTATAACAGTATGGGGAGGGCAATGGGTTTTGGGCTCAATAGGATAATTAATATGATGGATAGTACTATAAAGGGCCATATTGGTTTTTTAGTCTTTAAAGTCGCTTAAGTCTATTATTCTCTATCATCATAGCGATCTATCTATCTATCTAATCTATCGATCTATATCTATCAGCATATCTATTATCAATCATCTGTCATCTGTCTATCTATCAATCATCCAGCCATCTATGCTATTGGTATCCAGTTTATATAACATTACTATCTATCTATGACTATCTATCTAGTGTCTGTATCATCATATCTATACGATCTATTACTCGATCAATACATTATAATCTATGTATTCTATTTCTATAGATCTCTTTTATCATCATATTCTATCCATCCATCTTATCTATCTATCCATTATGTATTATCTATCTATCATCTATCTATCTATCTATCTATCTATCGTATACTATCTATCGATCTATATATCGCATCATCTGTTTGTCTGTCCTGTCTTCTGTTCTATCGATCTTTCCACTTATTTATCTTATCTTATCAAAGATCTATCGTCTCTCTAGAGCTACCTATGCTATGCAGGAGCATTATCGATCGTATTCTATCATCATGAAAAAATCTATCTCTCTCTCTCTTCATGAGCGATACAGAGCGAGCAGGTCTATCGATCTATCGGATCTGCGATCGTATCTAAGCCAACTAATCTATATAGTATGATTATCTATGTATATATCTTATTTATATACTATCTAGTCGGTATGTCTGTCTATCTCTCATTCTATCTATAGTCTACCCTAATAAGTATCGGTTCACAGAAGAAAACTGAATGAAAAGTAATGATGACACTTGAAATTCTTTTGCATATAATTTCATGTCCTGCTAAAGATTGAATATTGTACAGTATAGTTTTTAAACATGTCTCTACCCTAACGGAATTTAGCACAAGAGGTTAATCATAGATCACCATAATATTCCATTTATATGGTTTGTTTACACC
Organism: Hymenochirus boettgeri; assembly: GCA_019447015.1. Classification (NCBI taxonomy): domain Eukaryota; kingdom Metazoa; phylum Chordata; class Amphibia; order Anura; family Pipidae; genus Hymenochirus; species Hymenochirus boettgeri. Next base: position 211,792,411 of record CM033471.1, on the reverse strand, counting down.
CCTACTTCATATGTTTATGTAATGTAAAAATCTTATTTAAGACATGTTAGATTAAAGTAGTTCAAACTGGGTGGGTCGAGTTACTATTATATGGAATTTGATATCTTGATTATCCTGCGAGATGAGGAGCCTGATCGCGGCGCTAGATTAGACGAGAGAGATAAGCTCGAGAGACTGGTACTGCTCTTCATTCCTCACTGTTATATATCTCTAGCTCCTTCTCTCTCTCTCTCTCTCGCTCTCTCTCTCTCTCTCTCTCTAAGTCTCTCTGCTTCTCTCTCTATCGCTAATTAGAAGTGATCCTGGCAATGTTACCCTCATACACAAATGTATCAATCTCTGTGTGATGAGAACCGATACAAACACTGAGGACAACCAACTCCTTCCAACTCTACTGACCCAGGACTCCCAGTCAGACAGACAGTGTGGTAGAGAGAAGGGAGGGTCAGATAATCATTAGATGTGATAGACAGACAGACAGACAGTGCAGAGAGAAGAGGGTCAGATAATCATAGATGTGATAGACAGACAGTGTAGAGAGAATAGGGTCAGATAATCATTAGATGTGATAGACAGACAGTGTTAGAGAGAATAGGGTCAGATAATCATTAGATGATGAGAGACAGACAGTGTAGAGAGAATAGGGTCAGATAATCCTATGTGACAGACAGACAGGACATTAAAGGACAAGGATACAGAAGTGGAAGTGTTAACTCTCCCCCACTCCATTCATTAGAATCAAGTGCCAGTGTATTAGTGTTCCTCTCTGCCAGATTTCTATCATCTCTGGAATAATTTGAACAATTTAAAAGAGAGAGATGCGGGAAAAAGGGCCGGGGACAAGGAGAAAGGAACAATGAGTATGGTGACAATGGAATAGATTAGTAGATACTAATACAATGCAACTGAGAGGGACTTTGTGTACCCACAATAATATTGGCATGGAGTGTTCAGATGAGATTGTGGGAATATTCCACCTCCTTCTCCATGGGACTCCATCCCCACATTACTGCCTGATACAGCCACTAACTATACTGATCGCTATTGACAAATACATTAACATGCAGTAATTCTATTTGTCAACAAGGCTAGCTCGTTGTTAAGGACAATGAACCGCTTCCTGCGATCAGATCGGTGGGGACATAACAAAGGAATGAAAAGATAGAACCCTGTGCTTAACCCTTTCAACACTGCACCATGTGCACAGCACCTTCACCAACTAAACCTAACACACCAACACAGCTCCATCATTACAACTCACCACAATATCCCACTGCACAACTAAACCTAACACACCAACACAGCTCCATCATTACAACTCACCACAATATCTCACTGCACAAACTAAACCTAACACACCAACACAGCTCCATCATTACAACTCACCACAATATCCCACTGCCACAAATAAACCTAACACACCAACACAGCTCCATCATTACAACTCACCACAATATCCCACTGCACAACTAAACCTAACACACCAACACAGCTCCATCATTACAAATATCACTCAAGATATCCACTGCACAACTAAACCAACACACCAACACAGCTCCATCATTACAAATCATACAATATCCCACTGCACAAGTAAGATAAACCTAACACACCAACACAGCTCCATCATTACAACTCATCACAATATCCCACTGCACAACCAAAACCTACACAGCAACACAGCTCCATAAATACAACTCATCACAATATTACAAACTCCAACACAAACTCCAAACTGGTACAAACTCCAACACAATTTCAATTAAAGGATTTTTTTTACTGATGTAGAGACCACTGGGTGCAAAAAATAATATAGAAAAAATCACTATGTATATGTAATGTGTGTGGTTGTGTTTGTGTTTACCACGTGTATATGTTTTATTTCATCAGATTGTTATCGATTTTAAATTTTTTACTTTTTGTGTTTACACACACAGTGTGTGTTTGTGTGTGGCGTGTGCTGGGGTGTTATAAACCACATATAGGCTTTTATAATACCGTTATATTAAATCGGATTGGTATATATTTTAAAATGTGTAGCTATATGTTTAAACCACATGTGCAGATATATAATGTCATATAATATTAAATATTTTAAAACAATATCATGTTATGTTAAATCGGATTGTTATACATTTAATAATGTGTGTGTACAATATATGTATAAACTCATGTACTCTCTCTATCTCTCTATCTATCATCATCTATATTTGAAATTATCTAATCTATTATCTATCTATCTATCTATCTATCTATCTATCTATCTATCTATCTATCTAATGCACATACCCACAACACACACAACAAAAGAACAGATGTTTGGTTGTGCAGCACTCATTTGCTTATAATTCAATTTTATTTCTACCAGTCACAAGTGCTTTATGCATATATGCTTTATATTGGTATTTTAAAAACAGAATGTGTACATATATGTATAGCAACACACAATAACATATATGTATTGCTATAGTATTAAATCATATTGTTTGTTATCCATTTAAAAAATGTGTGTGCATATATGCACAACATGTACAAACCACTATTATATATATATATATATTATAATATAAATTGTTGTTATATATTTACAGTGTAAGTACATATATAAATAAACCACATGTAATATATAATAAAATATATATATTTATATATAGATAGATAAACAGATAGATAGATAGATAGTAGTATATATATATTATCTATATATATATTATATATATATTATTATATATATATATATATATATAAATTTTATATTACATGAGAACATGAGAAATGCAAATGTATAAACCACCAAGTACACATGTATTTATCTTGTTATATTAAATCAGATCGTTAATTGCCAACACCATCCCATTTAGCGCACCCATGCAATGAACCACCTTTCAGGTTACTGCCTCTTGACGGTTCTCCTTCCCCCAATAAATGTAAAGGGAATATATTAGGTATTAACCCCATCGCAGCACTTATAATTTATCCCTATTACTAGGAATAGTTTCTTACCCCAAAGTGGAAATAGTAGATCAATATAGACAGGCTATTACCTTGTAACAGAGTCAAATCATCTCCCCCTTTTTAATATTATTAGAAATGTAGATGCTCAAATAAATAATAATATATTATATAATAATAATAATATAATAATAATAATAATAATAATAAATACTTTAGAAGAAAATAAATATAGTAATTCAATTATTCAAATGTTACAAAATAATTTATTTAGCCTTTTATAAAGAAATAATCACTTTAAGCTTATTAAAACGAATACCTAAACCATAATTCAATTAAAATATTAAATAATAATACACTATTAACCGTTAATGCCAGATTGACAACTAATCATTAAAAACATGAAATAAATAATAAAAATTACCTTAATTTTATTGGAATTATTCAATCTCATGAGTCCATTTGCATTTCCAGGAGACCATATCGTTTCTTGACAGAATAATGATAGTTATTGGTGTGTGGTATTTAATAGGATTGCCTTTGTTCTTATATGTACAGTTGGTTATTTTATAATAAGACCTTTGACTTGTTACAAATTAGTAAACCATTTTTATTACAGCAAACACAATATATTTTTATTGCACAGCTCTCTGTAGATCTGTAGTTTTCTATATTAGGGTTGGCTCTGTATTGTGCAGTAAAGAATATGTGCTTTAGTTATTTGTTGATTAATTCTCTTTAATGCTTTCCCCTATAAAATGCCTGATTATATCTTGGAGTGACCTCTGTGCTGGCTGCAGAGACTGTGCTAAAGGGGAAAAGGAGGAAGGGGGAAATAAACTTTTAGACGTGTGCAGCGACACCTTGCTGTGATAGTTGGGATTGCAGTGGAGGAAAAAAAATCAATTCTAAAAACACTTGTGATGCATTAATAAGCTTACTTTTCAAAATCAAATAGTTAATGAAAAGGGACATTGAAAAGTAGTCCTTAACCAGGCATTAAATAATAAAAAAAAATCTTTTAGGAATATACCTAGGAAGATAAAACCGTGAATACATTTTTAATTTAAATTTGAAGTTACTAATAACAGAAATGTAGTGATCAAAAAGAATTATTGGATGCCAATCTTTCTAGTAATATAGACTCTGAAATTACATTTTTCTAGCTAATAACCAAAATTATATAGCAGAAGAGAATCGTGCAAATAGAAAGGGCAATGATACAGACAATTAAATGAAGAGTAGAATAGACTAATTACACTTTGTCACCGGAAAAAGCAAGATATAGCTTTAATTTTTTAGCCCAATAAATCTTTCCCCTGTAAGTGAATTTAGACTGCCAAGTGGATGTCTTCTAGAAGACAGATAATTAGCTAGAAT